>APFE031146539.1:0-87766 GCA_000404065.3 Pinus taeda
ATTGTATTTTAGAATAAATAAAAAAATCAAAAAAGAAAAAAATTCATAAAAGATTAAAAAGTTATTTTATTTATTTATTTTTTTTCAGCCCCAAAGTCTTTCTTTATTGCACAAAAAATGACTACAAGAGAGCTTTCTTTAGCACCAAATTCTAAGATCCAAACTAATCTCAAATGACTCCTAACACCCTATTTAAAAGAAAAATTCCCAACAGCTAGTTCGAGTGATCCATTTCAAACTGATCTCGACTGCCAATGAGGATCAAAATCTCTTTTAATCTCATCCGTCGAAATTTTAAATGCATTTTAATATATTAAAAAATTAAAATCTTGTGTTTATTTCCTCAAAACTTTGACTTATTATTATTTAATTTTATTTTTCAATTTTAATTTTATTTTTTAATTGATTAAATTTTATTTTATTTTTTATTTTATTATTTTTTTATTATTTTCATTTTTTATTTCTAGATCCTCGAACTTAGCCTTTGGAAAAATCACGTAGGACCTAAGACTTAGGACTTATGAGGGGATTAATTGTTTTCTAACCCTCAAGACACTTTACATCATGACTTTTTACAATTTTACATCTCAAGGGGGCAAACCCATTTGACATAGACCTTCATAGACCACCCAATTCTGCGACACAAATATAATCTTGCAGATCAGGCAATTTGTAATAACTTAACCAAATAGTTAGAATTATTTCCAAATTACTTTTATGTAGAAACGCACTAGGATTCCCCTAAGATTCCAATGAAAAAATTCATTCCGGCTTTGGGGTTAGACTGAAGAAAAACTTTGTCGATCATAGATCGGTGAGACAAAAAACCTTCTGAAACAGAGATTATCACTAGAAAATTAGGTTTGCCTAGACAGTTTACATACATGACTCAGATCTGCTAAGATTGTTTACAATTTACACATGTAGACTGGGTTTACAACATAACATGATCAGGTCAATGACGACCGTCGAATGGCATGGACATAACGATCAAGCGCTATTCCTTTTGCGAAAAAAATGGGGTGTACTACTATGGGTAGTTGACATGTAGTGGTCAACATCTAGCTCTACTCGGGGACACGTTGCTGCACTGTAGGAATGTGAGAATCCAGAATCTGCATCCACGCAACACACAATAAAACATAAGTAGCGTCCATCCAAAAATCATCATATAACATTAAGCACAAAAAAAATATAAGCTCTTCATTTATTAACTATGTAGTAAAAGGTAAATCTAACAGAAAGGAAAATGCTGAAATGACTAGGTGTAGGGTTAGAAATACAATATAGAGGATGCCCTATGGCATCAGATGTGTTCAATATAATGTATACTTAGCATTTGCTTGCTTTCAGGCAAATCTGTTGGTTGCTTATCGGATGTGCCATGTCCAATTCTGCATATGGTAGGACTTTTTCCTATTCGAAAATCACGCTGCTTGCGGCCGTTTGATGCATGAAATCTTTTTCTCATTTTCTTTCTCTTGCGCTTTTTCTTCGTGACAGGCTGTATCACTGATGATGTGGAACTTTCTGCTTCAAAGCTCTCAGATGAAGTATGTAAGATATGCGTGACATGCCTTTCTTCATTCTGCATCTGCCCTGCCAAGGATGATGGATCAATCTCATAGGTGCGATGAGTTATAACTTGATCTTCTATGATTGGTGGATTAACCATGTGAGCATCAACCTTATTATTAATTTCCCTTTTATCCAAGTCACTTTCAGTTATCCACTTTTCAATGGAACAAAGGACCTCATAATATGATGGAGCTTGCTGTAACTGATAAGGAGGCTCCTGATCTATTGACGTTCCTTGGTTTCTTTCATCCTCTAACCATTGTTGAAATTTCTGAACCTGTATTTTAATGGCATCTATCTGACTAGAGTGTTCAACCTTCATAGCACTGATTTCCTTGGCATGGTCTTCTTCCATGGTCAATAATTTATTTTGCATAAAATTAATTTCCCTATCATTATTAGCTTTCATGGTTGTCATATTTTCCTCTAAGCCTGATAACTTGCTTTGCATAAAACTAATTTCTGTGTCATGATTAGTCTTCATGGCCTCAATTTCCTTAACATGTTGATTTTGCATATTTCCATCTCCTTATTACGTTTTTCTAGGTGGGTGTATAAAGTTCTCACATCATTGGCGTAATTAGTTTGATTGATCTCCTTATTTTTTATCAGCCGCATTAGTTCTTTTTTAATTTGCTTTTGATCTTCCTTTTCATTGTCGACACTGATTTTATAATTTGTCCCTGCTTTTTCACTATCATGGATTTGATCTGCAATGGTATAGGTGGATGGCACATTCTGATATGAAGAATTGTCTTGAAATCTTTCATCGACAGCTGGACCTTTTACAAGATTACTTTTATTCCGTTGCACAATTTTAGGGGCACAAGGCGAGCTATCTGGATCACCATATCTATCTTTAAAAGCATTGTAAATGTCTTGTAAAGAAGTGAGAGTCTTCAGGACAATTATTAAACCAATTCAAAGCATCACCCTCTAAAGAAGGGACAAATAGATGCATTTTGACATCTTCATGATCATATTGAGGAAGTCTACAATACATGAACGTTATATGATAAAAATTCCAGAAATGCCTTCTAACAGCGACTGAACCACCACCCGAGAACAAAGGTAATTTAGAAATGGAATTAGTTCTTTTTTAATTTGCTTCTGATCTTCCTTTTCATTGTCGACACTGATTTTATAATTTGTCCCTGCTTTTCCACTATCATGGATTTGATCTGCAATGGTATAGGTGGATGGCACATTCTGATATGAAGAATTGTCTTGAAATCTTTCATCGACAGCTGGACCTTTTACAAGATTACTTTCATTCTGTTGCACAATTTTAGGGGCACAAGGCGAGCTATCTAGATCACCATATCTATCTTTAAAAGCATTGTAAATGTCTTGTAAAGAAGTGAAAGAGTCTTCAAGACAATTATTAAACCAATTTAAAGCATCACCCTCTAAAGAAGGGACAAATAGATGCATTTTGACATCTTCATGATCATATTGAGGAAGTCTACAATACATGAACGTTATACGATAAAAATTTCAGAAATGCCTTCTAACAGCGACTGAACCACCACCCGAGAACAAAGGTAATTTAGAAATGGCCACTTCCGGTAAATCATGGAGATCATCAGTAAAATGACATGGTTTAAACGAATAATCCATGATCGATAACGAGGGACCAAATGGATGGTAGAAAGAGATCTCTGCTCAAGAAAATCAAGAGATGAAAGAAGTGGAGTCGCCACTTGAACAATGAATCTAATTCTAGGATCCAAAAAGCAACCAACAAGCAGATATGAGGGAGGCTTATTGTCTGAGAAAAATAAATGAAAAGAAATGGAGTCGCCACCCAGAGAAGAAACGAACTGAAGAGTAAGTGCTGATATGACAAAAGATAAAGTGATGAAAAGATCAAAATGATGCCAAAAAATGTTGAATCTGCCAACTCAAATGAGAGATGAGAAAGATGAAAGAATGATGAATGATGAAAAGGTGAATGTCATTGAAATGCCAGGGACAGAAAAACTCTATCCCCGACAATGACACCAAAAAATGTTGTCGCACAGATTGTCACGACAACGCTCAGACCGGGGGCTGTCACCCTGAGCCCCGATCTCTTTGTTTAAACTGTCTCCCGAGGCTAAGGGGGGTAAGACCCTATGGGACAAAGGAAGACCAACTGTGGGTCAGTTGGGTTGGGAGACACAACAAGGCAATTTAGCACCTGATTGATTTTTGGAAATTAATATACCAGTGCCTTATGGAGTTAATGATTAAATAATTGTTTATCAAGAGTTGCAGAAATATGAACTTTATAATTCCATGATTAACAAGCATTTATAAGCAAAATGCAAGATATTCAACAAACTCATAACGCCTTAAAAATAATCCAGCAATTAAACTTCAAGAAAAATCAAATGCTTTAAATGATCATAAAATTTAATTGCTGACCAGTTACCACTTTCACATAGCTAACTTCAAATAAACATTTAAGTGCATTTAACTATGGAAAAGTGGAACATAGATACCACTAAAAACGCCAAAAAATGAATTTTCTATTTTTTGTCAAGCTTTTTCAAAATATTTTTTAATTTTTTAATTAAATAATTAATTATTATATTTATTTTTTTACAAAAAAAATGGAATTAAAAAAAAATATTAAAAATAAAGGTCTAAAACTAGATCTAATTCTAATTTATATACACAAGATTCTAAAAAAAAAATTATGAATTATTTTTTTGATATTTATTTATAAAAAAAAATAAAAAAAAAACTAAACTTGGAACAAACAAACTAATCTGAAAAATGAAATCAATTTTTGTTTGTTGTTTGTTAATTGTTTATTTATTTATTGTTATTTCCAAATTTTTTATGATTTTATATTTTAATGATTTATTATTAAAATCTCAATTTTAAACAAAAATATAAAACTAAAGAAGTCTAAAAAGCTAAAAAATAAAAAAAACTAAAAATCAAATCAAACTAAAAGAAATTTTTCTTTTTTTTTTTTTTGTTGGTAAATTTTATGATTTAAAATTTTTAATTTAAAATGGAACAAACTTACCATCCAAATAAAATCTAATTTTAAAACAAAAAATCGATTCTAAAATCTAAAACTAACAATTTAATTCTAAAATCTAAAACTAAACTTAAATCTAAATTTATTCTAAACTAAGATTCCAAAAAAAAAAATAGAAAAATAAAAAAGAACTTTTTAATCTTTTACGATTTTTTTTTTAATAAAATAAAACTAAACTAGACTAAACTAAATGAAACTTAAAAATTATTAAAATTAAATCTTAAAATCAAATACATCTAAAAAAAATCAAAACAAAATATGAACCCATTAAAGTTTAAAGCTTTTTATGATTTTTTATTTTTTATGATTTTAAAATGAAGCAAAATAAAAATCATAAAAGTTTTAATTAATGGGTTCATATTTTGTTTTGATTTTTTTTAGATGTATTTGATTTTAGGAAATTTTAATTAATAATTTTAAGTTTCATTTAGTTTAGTTTAGATTAGTTTAGTTTATTATTTTATTTTAGAATAAATAAAAAAATCAATAAAAAAAAATTTCATAAAAGATTAAAAAGTTCTTTTTTATTTTTATTTTTATTTTATTTTTCAACTCCAAAGTCTTTCTTTATTGCACAAAAAAATGACTACAAGAGAGCTTTCTTTAGCACCAGACTCTAAGATCCAAACTGATCTCAAATGACCCATAACACCCTATTTAAAGGAAAAATTCCTAACGGCTAGTTCAAGTGATCTATGTCAAACTGATCTCAACCGTCGATTGAGGATCAAAATCTCATTTAATCTCAATTCTTCGAAATTTAAAAATACATTTTAATATAATAAAAAATTAAAATCTTGCATTTTTTTTTTGAAATTTTGACTTATTATTAATTTTATTTTATTTTTGATTTTTTTATTTTTAATTTATTTTATATATTTTAGTTATTTTTTAAATTTTTTAATATTATTATTTTTTATATTTTCATTTTTTATTTATGGATCCTTGAACTTAGCCTTTGGAAAAATCACCTAGGACCTAGGACTTAGGACTTATGAGGGGATTATTTATTTTTTAACCCTCAAGACACTTTACATCATGACTTTTTACAATTTTACATCTCAAAGGGGAAAACCCATTTGACATAGACCCTCATAGACCACCCAGTTTCTAACCCTCAAGACACTTTACATCATGACTTTTTACAATTTTACATCTCAAAGGGGAAAACCCATTTGACATAGACCCTCATAGACCACCCAGTGCTGCGACACAAATATAATCTAACAGATCAGACAATTTGTAATAACCTAACCAAATAGTTAGAATTATTTCCAAATTACTTTTACATAGAAGCACACTAGGATTCCCCTAAGATTCTAATGACAAAATTCATTCCGGCTTCGGGATTACGTTGAAGGAAAACTCTGCCGATCATGGATCGGTGAGACAAAAAACCTTCCGGAACGTAGACTATCACTAGAAAATTAGGTTTTCCTAGGCAGTTTACATACATGACTCAAATCTGCTAAGATTATTTATAATTTACACATGCAGACTGGGGTTACAACATAACATGATCAGGTCGATGATGACTGTCGAATGACACGGACATAATGATCAAGCGCTATTCCTTTTGCGAAGAAAAGGGGGTGTATTGCTATGGGTATTTGACATGTAGTGGTCAACATCTGGCTCTACTTGGGGACACGTTGTTGCATTGTAGGAATGTGAGAATCCAAAATCTGCATCCAGGCAACACACAATAAAACATAAGTAGCGTCCATCCAAAAATCATCATATAACATTAAGTACAGAAAAGATATAAGTTCTTCATTTATTAACTATCTAGTAAAAAGTAAATCTAACAAAAATGAAAATGCTGAAATGACAAGGTGCAATAAAGTACCACCTACCATCCCGGATATCAAAGAGCGAAGGTACCTCAGATATCCATCCAACATAACTACCACCACACAAAGGCACCTCGGAAAGCAGGCCTCCTTAACTGCAAACTTGTTGTTTTGACAACCTGTACCATTGATGTACAACGCCGCCCTGTAGCCATCGGCTAAGGGATGGGACATGATGAAATAAGGTTGCTTATGCATACAACGCCCCTCCCTAATATAACCCCCACATTTGCTTGGATGTCTACCATATTGTTGTTGGCTCTTAACACGTGGAATAATTCGACTTTCTCAAATCTTTTTAACAAGTGTATTATTCTTATCATGATTGAGGAGGAATCGTCCTTGAGGAGGAGGCCATTCCCGAGGAGCGTGATACAATTTTGGATGATAATCTTGGAATCGCCCACTATATTCAAGGAGTTAACACCGTTGTCTAGACAAATTTTTAATCCTTGCTAAAGAGAGAGCTTTCGCTTGGTTGTTAGATGTGACCCCAAGGCCCTAGGCGTAATTTACTTTTGTTTTTTTCTTTGAGGTTGATTATTACCCCTCCCGCTCCAGCTTCCCCGGTAGTAATGGTACATTATTACTATTAATATTATAATTAATACTAGTAATATAATTTCATTATTAGTAACTTATGTTGTTAATAATTGTTTTTAATAAGTTTTGCTCTAATAATTATTTTGAATTTATTTTTCTATTATATTATATTAAAATTTATAAAGTAATAGATTACTTAACTTAAATCTACATTATTAAAATGTAGGATTGTTTCTTCTAGCATTTGAATTTAAATATATTGGTTATAAAATTATAGAATTATGAATAAATATAAAATTAAATAAAATTAAAATAAACAAGTAAAACTTTAATAAATAATTTATTTTATACTTTTTAGGTTAAACTACTAGTTGGCTCTATTCCTTTTTTCTCTTTTTTCCCCTTCCCCTATTTATACCATCCTTTTCTCTTGTCTTCTTTGCGGGTTTCTTTTCGAATGATGGGTCATGGTATTGGCTCGAAATGTTGAAACTCAAAATGAATACTGTGGATGTTCCGAGATCTCATAATCAAAATCCTCACCATAGAAATCTCCAATCTCTAAATTCATTGTGTATTTTACATTTTATGTACAAACAACTACAATGTTTGTTTATTGCATATTTGGCTTGAAAGTAGGGATCATGGGTCGAATTAGATAATAAATCACGATGTTTGAAAGTTACGTCTTTTGCCATGTTTCAGCTTCGTGATCATCATCCATTTCATTGTCAAGTGTTTCCACTCTTTGGGAGAGGCATGCTACTTGGGTGATTTGTGTAATGTGTCTTGGCTTATCCATAACATACTCTATCAATTTCCTCTCCGTTATATCTTCTTTTGGGTTGGCTATTACATGCACCTTAGAAAGGTTCATGGTTCAAAATCCCATGAGAAGAAGGGGTTTGGATGCTTGAGGCTGGCGTAGTTGTATAAAAAAGAAGAGAGAGAGAGTATGATATGAAAATGCAAAAGTAAAAATTGAAGTGGATATTAATAATAAATCAAAAACCAAAGTAAGCTTGAGCTCTACCCTTCACCATGAGGCCATTGTCCCAAGCACTATGCAGTGGAATGCATAATTAAAGGATGACTAAGTTAAAGTATTCCAAATGCTATGCAATGAGCTTGAGTTGTACCCCTCACCATGAGGCCATTGTCCCAAGCGCTGTGCAGCGGAATGCATAATTAAAGGAGGACTAAGTTAAAGTATCCCAAATGCTATGCAATGAAATGCATATACTAGAAAATGGGGCTTCCAAAGTGAAATAAAGAGTATATGAAAAATGCAAGAAAAGGGGTGGTAAGATACAGTGCCAAGGGTAAGTCAATGTTGATTTTGTAGCTTCAGAAGGTTTTTTTGCAGAGGCTTGTGTCTAACATGCAGAAGAAGAAGTCCTCTTTAGGTGGTTGTTCGAGAAGAGCAACTAATATGATCTCCTTCCTAAGTTTTTAACTTATGAAAAGTATATTGATTAATTATTTAATTAATGTTGACATTGGGCTAATGTTTTTTTTTTTTTGTAAGCTGAGGAGGTGCCATTTTCTATTATAAAAAAGAAACCATTACAGATCTAAGGTGGTCTCAACCCGCCTCGCGGGGAAACTGGGTTTATTGACCACCTATAGTTTTTGACTGCTGACCAAAAATAAAAGGTTTTTAACCTGTCTTTCCATGCCTTATACACTTTAGTCTTATAGCTATTACTACTGACATACATCTGCACATAAATATAAACATAACCCCTATGCATAGCTAAAAAACAAAACAGAGATCTACAATTACTAACTGCATCAAGAACATGCCTTTCTTTACTGTTCCTCAGCGGTCTCTTGCTGCTTTTTCTCCTTTTTGATCACCACACCGCTTGCCTCAAGTTGCTGTTGCAGGTCCTCCAGCCGCTTGTCTTGCATGAGTAGAGTGATTACAATATTCTTCAGTTCTTTCTTCAAATTCGGAATTCCCTGTGACAATTCGGCCATTTCCACCGCTATCTGTTCCATGGATTTGGCCATGAGTCTCTTCATGACCCAATACAGGTGCAGCGACTGTTTGTATAGAGTCATTCTACCTCGGGTATGCCCTGGGTCAGGCATGAGATTTATCCAATCTTCCATTTCATCCTCTGACTGGGCCTGGATGGCCTTTTCCTCCCAATGCTCAATAATTCTTTTAATTTTTGGGTTGGTCTTCACATTGTATTCTCTCTCTGCTATCCTGACCCTGGTTTCTATGGTTTGCCTGCCCTGTCTTCCCCCATCTCCCATCCCGGTCTCCCCATCCTCCTCATTACTTCCGCGGCATCGACGACCTCGTCTGCTGCGACCTTCCGCCATTCCCTGTCCTCTCCAGCCCCCTCTTCCCCTGCGGCCTCTCCCTCTTCTGCGTCTGCCCCTTCCACCTTCAATTTCCGTCCTCAGGCTCCCTTCTTCATCCTTCCCGGTTCCTGTCACTTCTCTACTTCCTGTCTTTAATACATTTCGGTCACTATTCTTAATTTCCTGCGTGGACTTCTCCAGGTCTTCCGCCATGTCGTCACTCTCACCCTCCGAGACATCATAGACAGGGATGTGGCCATGCTCCAGACTTTCTTCCATCTTACGCTTACCCTTCCTATCCATTTCATTCCAGCCTTGGTCTTCGTCCGCTCCGCTGCTTCTCATCCATCTCTTCGCTGTCCTGCTGCCCTCTGCGTCCATGCTGTCTCTGCTTCTGCGTTTCCTTTCACTCTCCTCTCAGCTCACAGGACTTTCCGCTCTCCTTGCAATGTAACTCGGCTTACTGTAACCCTTCCCTATTTCTCTGCGCGCTTTTCCTCGCGTTTTGCTCCGCCACCTTTCCCTCCTGGTCTCTCTCTTCTGCATGCCTTTCCAGCTTAAGGCTTTGTCCATTCTGCTGGGCCCGATCCCCATGCAATCATTCCTCAGGCTTGTTCCTGGCAGGCTGTCTCTTCCACCGTCAAAAGCTCGTACCCGGGTGTCCTGTTGTTCTGATCCGATATCCTCTCCACCGTTCCACTTACCTGTTGCAATTATATTTTGGCATTCGCCTGCAGTGACTTGCTTCTCCCACCGCCGATCCTTAATTACATTCCCCTCCACGTTGCACAACCCGATCGGGTGGACATTGGGCTAATGTTTATCCAAGGATAAATATGAAATTATTTAAGAGACTTAGATCTAATCTCCACTATTGGTCTAAGAAGGCTGGGATTTAATCTTAGCCATCTAGCATTTTGGAGATAGAGGATTTGGCCAATGGAGAAATTCTAAAGAGAACCTATGGGAGAGGATGAAGACACATTACATCGTTATTTTTGAAAGAGTGATTTTCTCAAGTAGTGAGAGACTCTAGGACTGAAGAGAATGGAAAATAATTCCAACAAGGAAATTTTGGGAGCAAATTTCAGAGAGTCAAAGTCTAAGAGAGAGGTTGAATTGCTGAAAAAGAGGGTTGAGTTTTGGAGGGAGGACGAATTATATTGGGGCTGATTTTTCTTAAGTGTGTGGGGGCTTTATGAAGGGGGAGAGAGTGGCCAAGGTAGCTGGTGAGGGAGACCGATTTTCTAGGGATGAAAATTTCAGGAGGGCCAAGTTCCAGGATGGCTTAATTCCTTGAGGCTGATTTTCTAGTGTTATAAGAGGAGTATGAAAAACAAGTGTTCCTAAGGCTTCGAAGAGGGTCCTAATCTGACCCACTTTAGTTAACTTTATGGGAAATAAAGTTAAAGTGAGTTTATAAAGTATAAAGTCATAAAGTGACTTTATAAACATAAGTCATAAAGTGCCTTTTGAGTAACTAATGAAAAGGGGCAAACGGAAAAGGTCTCTCTTCTTAATGAGAGAACAAAGGGGAAAATGGTAAGGGGAGAAGGCACCATTTTGCACACTTCATGAGATTTGAAGCTAAGGAGAAAAGGAGGTTGAGAGAGAGAAGTACAACAGGAGAAAGGAGGAACAACAGTGAGCTTCAGGCAGAGAAGAGCATGCATTCCTAGGCTGAGAAGGCACAGAAATGAAGGCAATTCTCCATCACAAGTTTCAAGGGACCATTTCAATGCATTTATTGCAGCAGGCTGAGTGCTGAAATTGAGGGGACTGACAAGCATTTATTGCAGTAAGTTCTGGCACTAAATTCAAGGCTCTGGGCTGTATTCAATGCTGCACAAATTCTGATACAGTCAGCTTTAAATTCTAATTTCTGACCAGACAGGATGTGATTTTTGAGGCTGTCAGTGGTGTGTACAATGCTGTCAGGAGTATGAAAATCAAATTGTCGGAGCTTTGAAATTATGGGCAGATTTCTGAGTTTGTCAGTGCACAAATTTCAAGGCATAGGCACAAATTTTGAGGGAGACGGACAGTACAACAGTGGCACAAATTCCTGTGTGAGCCTGAGTACAAATTTCTGACAGCAGGCACAGAATTTGAGGAGGCTGCTTCAACACTTTCTCCAAGGAAATCTGAGCAAAAATTTTGAGGGAGATAAGTAGTTTTAATTTCTGTCAAATAACTTGGAATAACTTTTCTCATAATTAATAAAATATATCTCTCTTCTCACTGGGTTTCCCTTTGGGGTTTTTCTTGGGTCTTTGGACCAAAATCACTGTATTAAATTGTGGGAGAGTTTGTTATTCTTAGCAAATTTTATTTAGTAGAGTTGGCTTAAGTGTTTCATGCTTTTTTTGAATATATTCAAGTTTAAAACAGCAGCATAAAACCATGATGGGCTGGGCATTAAACTGATCTGATTCTTAAAACTTGAAACTGGGTTGGGCCTTGACATTCCTACATCCAGAGGGGCCGATTTCCAGGTTCCAAGTAGCTATAATTTTCCTATGTGTCCTTTGTGGGTCTAGGCCCGAGTTTTCTTGAGTAATATACAATGAAGGAAGATTGTTTTTGGATTTTTTTTTTTTTCTTCGTTTCTTTCTATTGTGATTGATTTTCCTATTTGTTTCCAGTTTCCACTGCAAATTTAATTCTGAAATTTAAAATATCAATAAATTTATTTTCAACCAATTTTTAGATTTTATTGAATAAATAAATTTTGGGTATAGAATAATTGTTGAGGTATAAATAAATCAGATTTGAGGTATTCTTTCTGGGTCTAGGCCCTAGTTTTCTTGAGTAAGATACAATGAAGGAAGATTGTTTTTTGATTTATTTTTTTATATTTCATTTTTTTCTCCATTGTGTGATTGATTTTCCTATTTGTTTCCACTGCAAATTTAATTTCTTAAATTTGAAATATCAAGAAATTTATTTTCCCCCAGTTTTCAGATTTTATTGAATAAATAAATTTTGGGTATAGAATAATTGGTGAGGTATAAATAAATCAGATCTGCTATTGGAGATTTAACACACAATGCATAGGGGCTCCCTCTACAAAGACAGTTATGAGGATGAATACCTTATGTAACCTTGCATGTCAGTGACAACATTCCCATGAAGTAAACACCAAGTCACACTATTGTTATTTTCAGTTACAACTTGATGCGTTTTTTGGGGAATTATTCCTTTTTTGGTGCACTAGCACACCTAATAGTGTTTTAAGATGATTCTCCCATATCAAAACATGGAAAATTGCATAAAGTCATAAGGTAGTGTGAAATTTGAAGAAGATACTTAAGGTGATGTACCTAATTCTTTTTAGATTGTGTTGGAATTTCTAAGTTTAATCCATTAGAAATTCTTTCTGTACTATCTGATTTATTTCTTCCTACTTGTTCAATTACTTAACAAGTTATTTACCATGTAAATACTGAAAAGAAATACAAGTACAATATCAACATCTATAGATCATCAACTGAAAGTAAACAAGCACACAAATGACACCGATATTTTTGGACTAATGTCCTCAGAAAATCCCAATGTGGGAAAACTGGTGCAGCAATTCAGAGGGTTTTATTATTATGTAGTTTCGGAACACAACCAGGGTGCCATAAATGGCTCACCTAGCAGAGAATGCCCTCAACAGCAGTACCTCTCAGTCAGAGACAGCAACAATACAACTTCTGCTACTCTGCGTCACCCTGATAAGGATCGCGTCACCCTGATAAGCACTGCGTGACCCTATGCAGCTCTCGAGCTCCAATCTGCCCCACGAAATCTCCCAGCACTACCTCTAGGATCTGCATCAGCCTCTTTGGCCCAACATCAGCCTCTCAAGGCTCTGCGTCAACCTCTGGAGCCTCTGCGTCTCACACGCTGGCCCTCCTCAGGCTTTGCACAACTCCTGGCTGCCTCTGCGTGGCCTCTGGTTGGCTCTGCGTTAATCCTCTCCTGGCTTCTGCGCTGATGTTAACGGTACTAAATCTGCCTCTCTACTATGTATTCACTGCCCCTCAGCTGCAACTTTGATCACTCAATTTCCTCAGCAAACCCTGCTCCAGAAAATCAAATTCTTGATCTCTCTTGGTTTGTTCTCCAATTGAGCCTCAAGTCTCCTCTTATACTTTTCTCGTTGGTTCATCAACGGCCGAGATTAAATCTCTAATCAATGGCTAAGATTAGATTTGGCTTGATCCATGACTTTTGGACCATTCTAACTCAGTTGTATATTAATTCATATTAATATTTTATTTTTCCTAAGTTTAGACTTAGGAACTCCATTAAAAATATTAATTATTTAATATCTCTTAAACTGGTTAGATTTTGCTCAAACCATTTTTGGGTCTTGGAGATCTCATGTGCTTTAGCCTCTCCACCATTTTTCATGGCTAGAGCACATCTGATGCTACCCCAAATCAACATATTGTACATGACCCACTTTTTATGATGCATTGATTCATGTATATATGTCAAATGGCCACACTTGGATGCCTTTAGCACTTCCTTGCTTGCATAAACATGGTCCTTTCGAGAATGTTGATGATATCTTGCTTCCGCACTTGATTGAGGTCATTCCAGCTTTTTTGGAGAGCATTGGACCTTGTGATGGCTTGAAACCCTTGAGAAGACATCTTACCACACATTTCAGATGAGACGTTGCACCTTCTAGCATGACTTGGCACTTGGATGATGGACATTGCACCTCGATTATAGATATGGTAGCTCTTCATGATGTTTGGAGACCAAGAAAACCTTTCACAACTCGGTACCAAAATCTCTTCATTGGCTATTGCTTTTCTTGCAATAATTTTGGTCATAAAGCTATATATTGTAGAGCTTATGCAAGCACTGACCTTGTGAGAGATGGAGATAGATGATCTTATAAGACCTCAAACTCAAGGAATGATTATGTGAACAATAAAACCAGAAGTTCTCATGGGTTTGTTGATAGAAAATACAATTCTTTTGCTCCCCTACTTGATTACAATACTGAATGTGATAAGTGAAAGAACTATGGCCACATAGTGGGTGACTATAGGTGTTGCCTAATAAAGTCTCCTACACAACACAAGGAAGATGATGTTCTTACTAGGCATAGAGAAGAATACACGAATGTGTGGAAAAAGGAAGCAAGAAGAACATAACAAGGAAGAGTGTGGACTTGCATTGTATGCCTAAAACAAAGGAAGCCATTGGTACATTTATAGTAAATGTTCAGAGGACATGGTAGGGGATCATAATAAATTTCTCACCCTAAAGGAAGATAAAAGAGGTAACTTTACCTTCGGAGAGAGTGTTTCCGCAAGGATAGTTGGAAAAGATACGATTAGTCTTGATGATGGAAAGACTAAAACATAGAATGTCTTGTATGTTGAAGTGTTAAAACACAATCTTCTAAGTGAGTCAAATGCGTGATCAAGGTTACAACCTCACATTTCATTCTAAAAGATGTGAGATAAGCGCTGTAGGCTCTAGAAGATCATTGGCAGATGCAAACACAACCCTGAACAATGTATATGCCCTTGATGAAGTTAGAGGAGAAAAATGCTATATCGGACAAGTAGAATGAAGCTGGTTATGTCATAGAAGGTTGGCTCATATAAACTTTAACAATCTAGTAAAACTAAGCAAGACACAAGCAGAGAGAAATATGCCAAGGATCTCAAAACCTACAGACGCCTTTTGCAAGCCATGTCAGCAGGGAAACAAACAAGAGTTAGTTTCAAAACAAAGGAGTACTCAACATCAACGCCATTGGAACTTGTACACACAGACCTCTGCAGACCAGCATGAGACTGATTTAAAAATGAAGTGCTTAAGGTCAGACAATATCTGAATTCGTATGTTATCATTTTGACCATTTTCCTTCTGGTTATTTATATTGTATTTTGTTGTGTTTTCATGTTGGCTGACTCCATATGCTGTCAATTTTGCAGTGCTTTCTCTTTCAAAACTGCCATTGGTCATATATATATAAGTTATTTCCTAAATGTTCCACGTTTTGGACTTATTTGGTCATATATTGACCTTTTTCTGCTCATGATGTGACCAATTTTTGTCCTTATGGGTCCACATCATAGAACATTTAGACGCTTATTACGTAAAATATACTCAACTGGTGTAAAGAATCTTCAGAGACATTACTAGCATGCTATATTTATTGCTTCCACAGTCAACATTGTCGGATTCCCTTTTCTAGCAGCCATGATCTTGGAAAGGGATTGACGAAATTCCCAGGGTATTTGCACACAATAGTCATTCGGTCACTAGGTTCCAAATTTGCTGAAATTCATACTTGTGCTTGGTAAACCATTTTGCTTCTAAGTTAGCGAAGCAAAAAAAATCACAGCAAGCTAAGAAATTATTGCCAAGAGTCTTTTTACTGGCTGGAAATCATGGATTCTGTATTAGATTTATATTTATAAATTTTCTGGCTTTTTCTATTAAGCTAACTATATGGTCTTTCGGCTGAGCAGGATCATCCTATCATTGAGATGTTCTGGGAGGTAATTAAGCAATTCAGTTTGGAGCAGCAAAAGAAGTTTTTGAAGTAAGTAGTTTCTTTCTGCATACACTACTGATGTAGTAGTAGATGTACCGATTTTAAGTAGTTTTTTTGTGATTTTTAACCATGTATTTAGTACTAATCATTGTCATGTTTATTATTTATCAGCTATCCCATGCAATCCTTTGCTTTTCCTTTATATCAAATGATATTTTCATGCATATGTTCATTGAGTTTTTTAAGAACTATTTTTTTGCAAGGCATTTTAGGAGGTAATATTTTCTCCAGGAAGAACTGCAGCAGAATAGTGGTGTGCTATAAAATAACTCTTCAATGAAACTATAGACTAATTTTCAGTGTTTATTTCTGCAATGAAGGGATCTTTTTGTCTGTGATGAGCTTTGACTCTCTAGTCTCTACCTTCAATAGCTGATGGGAAAATAGTATGGTTTTTCCAACTCTCTTGGCATTGAATTGCTTGTAGCCAAGCCTAGGAGATCAAAATTTGATTGGTCAGGGTTTTTTCAAGTTCCTATGAATATTATTTGTATTTCTTGTACATTCTGGGGGAGATACTTTTCCTTTTTTTAAGGGAATGATAACGACCACTCGTTAGCTAAAGCTTTCTAGACATTGTCTTTCAGTATTTCAAGAATAGAACTGAAGTTTCTCAAAGGGATATAGAAAGTAATGGCAGGTGGAATGTTCAGATAATGAATTGCAGCTTGCACTTTGTAATTTCTGTTGATAATAATAATATTGTAACAGTCATATAGTTACTGTAGCTTAGGATTATAACTCTAATACACAAGTGCTGATCACTTTAGGGTCTTTTAAAAATGTTCCTTCAATGTTCCTCTTATCATGATTGGGATGAACATGCCCTTCTTTGACATTATGAGGTATCCATTAGCACAAATCAATTTGCTTGCACTTTTTCTAGGCATTGACTAATGGGGGTTATTACTGATCACATGAACGAGTTTAACACAATCATAGAGTCAATTGATGCTATAGATGCATCTTTCATCGTGATGAAGTTGTTACCGATTTTTGTGTATGGTACAAAAACTTGAGCTATTTGATTATCTCCTTTAAGTCGAAGGCCAATTTCTCAATGTATGTTAGTTTTTGATTGATTTGGTTGCATCAGACATGTGTTCTGGTCTCAATTTGTGCCTAAGAGGTTAAGGAACACGAGATCTCCCGTAGCCAGGAAAGGTTTTACGAGATAAGCTTGCAAAATGCCTTAATTAAATGAATTAGCCACCATTTAAATATTTCCTAAGTCTAACTTAAGGAAATGTGGTTAATTTAAGTGAAATAATTGAGATTGACTTATGTTGGTGCAAAATCTAATAAGGAAGACCTTGGGTTCGGACATAGGGTGCCAAGTTCTGCCAACCACTGTTGCGAACATCTCGATAACATCCCGATTTTATCTTGAAATCACGATTTTTTGGCCTACCCGATGTTTGCCGAGTTTTATCAATATTTTGATGGTATCTTACTTTTGCCGATGTTCGCTGATTTTTACTGATATTTTCCTGATTTTTACGATTTTTTGGTTTTCCGAACCGTTGCCGATTTTATCCCGATACTGATGTTTGCAACATTGGTGCCAACAAAGATTTCTGCCGTAGTTTAGCACATCGCCAACATTTTCACTTCCCTTGGAAAGAGAAGTATCTCACTCGAGGCATGCTGAAACTCATAAAAGGATAAGGGATCATAGAACAAGGTCAAGGAATGATTTAACAAATAACTCATCCATAGATACTACATTTGACATCACATAAACATCTTCTATTCAGTCAAGAATTAAACAAAAACATCTAACAATTGGAAACGACAGAAGGCATTCGGAACCATGATCTTAAAATTTTTAAGAGGCCAAATAAATAATCATCATAAAGACATATAGTCATTCCCCACAGCATTTCTTTCTATTATCAACCAGATCATTACAATACATTGCACCTCTTCACAAGGATGGGAGATCCTGAATAATTATCACGCCAACGCATAGAGCATAACACAGGAATACAATAGAAAGACTGCAACAGTGCAACTCGCTCAAAAATTCGCACTGGAAGCATCTCGGCATCCACTAGAAATTCTCTCCCTTCTGTCATCTTTCCCTTAGCCTTTAATAGATTCTCCTTGATCCTGCTCACTTGATCTAGTCCACTGACAAAATCTGGGTGTTTTGGTCCTTATCCCCTTTGATTCTTTCCTTGAGTTCTGTGAGTTCCAAAGTAACTGCTTCTAATCTCTTTTTGCCACTCCTTTCTTACTATTCTCGGCTTTTGGTTATTTTGACCATTTGTTTTGCCATTTCCGGTAATTTACTTGTCGACCATTTTCCGACCAAAACTTAATCAAAATTTGCCAAAACTGTTACCAAAAATGAAGGACCCAACAGGCCCCGATCACAGTCCATTAACTCGCCCTCGAGTCAATCCTCTCTATTGGTGCATTTTTGCTTTCGTATTTGAATTCCTCTTTTGCACCTTTGTGCACACATCATCGAGGCTCTTTGGTATATAATCGTGACCAACTGGAGTTGAAGATACAGCAATTGTTTCTCTTGGAAAATGTTTGATGGATTTACTCAATTGGTTGCAGATTTGTAACTGGATGCTCTCGAGGACCATTACTTGGCTTCAAACACTTGGAACCTCCATTCTGCATTCAAAGGTGAATTTTGGTTGAGATTTGGACAATATTACTGTTCTGTTTGTTAAAGTATTGATCTGACAAGTGTCGTTGTCAACTCAATGTTTTTTTTATTTTTGTGTGTAATTATCACAGAGCTGCTCCTGAAGATGCCCCTGAAGAAGTGCTTGACCGCCTGCCAACCTCGGCAACATGTGTGAATCTTCTTAAGCTCCCTCCCTACAGAAGGTACAAATGAGTATTGTAGAATATAGTTCTTGTTTTAACGCCACTCCTGCAGCAAGTATTCATTTGTAGTCTTTTCAATGATAACTGTTGATATTTTCATTGTACAGTAAAGATGTGCTTCGTCGTAAGCTGCTCTATGCAATCAGTGCTGATGCAGGATTTGATCTTAGCTAAGCAGTAAATATGATTCCTCAGTGCCACTTGATTCCATAATTGCTTGTCATGTTGCTTATGGAGATTTACTTATAGTCGTTTTATATATGACCTTATTCCAAGAAGCAATGAAGTTGAGGTGTTGTGGTGATCAACAGCAAGTGGAAGGGTATAAAGTCGTAGATGTTGATTGATGTAAATATAAATTGACATTCTGGCAGTGGAGTCATGGGTTGCTAACACTAGTTTTGTCATCATGTTTCATCGTAATGATATATACAGGGGGATCTGTTTGTTCTGCATGATCAGATTTACTTGTTTGGAGCAGCAATGTAGATCCAGGTTGGCTTCAAAACATATGAAAATAATATCTACAAAGCATTTCATTCTACAAATTGCTGTCTTTGGAGGAGAGAATAATCTACAACAGTAATAGCTATCCCTACAGTATGTGTCTTCTGTGGTCAGATCATTCTAATCCATTCTCTAGAAATGTTGTAAACAGCTGAAATTTTGAGAATGCTTATATGCTTCCCAGAGGTCTGATAGCACAGAAGACACTTGCGCTCAATCTTGAAGTGTATTTCACCATGCTACACAGGTTGGCATATGTAGGGTATTGTAAATGATGTAATTGTCAATAATTAATTTGCCAGCAGCCTCCCATTTTGTGCCATTTTGTTCATATAGTTGCCATTGAGATGTCCTGTCATTTCGTTTAATTTTTGTATTGGCAAAAGAGGCCGAGGCAGTAATAAGAATGACATTTCATCTTAAACCATGTAAAAGATGCAGAAGATGTGTCATACATCTCAACTTTCATGGTAATGTTAAAGATGATATCCTGCAGTATTTGGAGATTATATTCTATACATTGAGTGTTGAATTTCTATTTAGTTTTGCCTTAACAGCATGAAGAGAAAGATACTGACCTTGCAAGCATTCCATGTGAAAATTGTGAGATATCGAATATTTGGTTAATTTTGCTGAAATCCAATGAAATCTTTTCCCTGCACCCATGGAAGTTCTTGCATGCATGTACTAATGCAATAGCAAATAAGTGCAAGGTAAGCTTTGTGATTAAGATATATAAACCATGAGTGAGTTCATTTTGAAGCAATTATTATTATTGTTATTATTATTATTATTTTTTGTTTTATTCAGTAAATCATTAAAAAGATTTACCTTCTGTATTTATATCTTGCAAAATACTTTCATTATTAATATGTCTAAGTTCTTGATTGAGAAAATTATGTATAGTCAATGGTGAATGAAATAATTTTCTTAGTTGTAGATGCTCAAGCATTGTGAGCTTGGGTTTATAGGTCATTGAAATGATCATTATTATGTATTTGTGAGCTAACTATCAGTTCATATTGACATGAAAATTGTACGAGTTGTGTAGAAAATAGTTTATTGGAGTTGCTTGATAGTTGATACTATCAGTATGCTAGAACATTTGATTGATAGATGAAAAATGCGGTATTATTAACAATGCCCGAGAATTCCAAATTCTTACAACTTACACTGATGAAAAAAATTGAAATATTGAAAGGCATATTACAATGATAACACTATATTAATTATGTGAAGGCACTGCTCGGACATAGCATAGGAGATGAACAAAATCTCTTTCAATGCTGACTTAAAAGGTTCTTGGGTTCCTATTTACATTTGTTTAACATGATCTATTTTGTAGTTTTTTAAAGGTAGTATGATAATATATGGATTCTGAACATACAGAAGTCATGGGCACAAGGGTATTTTTATGCTTCAATGCTGATTTGTGAATTGAAGCATATTCTTTCCTTTTTATCGTTGTAGATTGAAAAAAAACTTTGACACACTGCATACATGTCTTGAGGAGTGAAAAGCTGATTTATAGTAATCTACTTCAAATCATATTTTATTAAGTTTGATTGGACAAAGATAATACAACATGAGTAATTTAATGTTGACAAATCCACCTCTTCTTTCTGGTTGAAATTCTTGAAATACAATGTGAATTTTCCCAGAAATCATGGTTTTGCCTGGTTGTTGCAAACTTTAACCCTAGGGGTTTTGGCCCCATTTTGAGTTGGATCAAGGCAGAACTGAAAAAAGTTAATTGTTAGAAACATAGTGTTTGTCCATTTATCACTCCAATACAAAATAGAAAGCACTGCTAGAACACAGCAATGAGAAAAATTAAAATCTATTTCAATGCTAACTCTTAAAGACTTTTTTGTTCATATTAACACCAGCTTAGTAATGTTAAGTTGTAGTTGTAAAGTACTTTGGTGATACCCATAACTTTTGTGTACAAGTGAATCAATGGCACATAGCAAGCATTTTGGACTTTTGTTAATGGTCATTTGGTATGAAATACATGTAGATCAATCAAAAGTTCTCTTCGCTAAAGACGTGATGCATGAGCATCCTGCTTAGAATATTATTGTTCATTTGGTTGATTTAGGGAGTGATGTTTTTAATTATTTTTAGGAATCATGTATAGATTGAGTGAGAAATATATGCGAGGTTTTTAGTTGTGAAATATTCTCAACTATGTGAGAATATCAGGGATAATTGATATGTGTAGATCTTGTAGAGATCTTAGGGATTACGAGATCCTCGAATAGGAATTAGTTGAGTAAATTATGGGAAAAATCATGGATTTAGTATAATCCATAATTATGTAATTAATCTATAAATGTAAGCCTGTGAGGAGAGTGAGAAAGTAGTGGGGAGAATAGATAAGAGCACGAGATGTTCTGAATATATATGTAAATACTATTATGCATGAAAGGAGTTTTGTGTTCAAAACTTGTTTCCGCGTGATATTTTATTATGTGATTTGATTTCGTTGATTCTTTAAGTCGTATGCTGAATCTTTTGTTAAATATAGGAAATTGTGTGTGAAATTAAAATCTTTAGTGGAGTCTGGTGTTTGAGGATCGCTTGGATAAAGGCTTTAATTTGTTGATCGCTGATTGAAAGCAGACAGAGATTGAATGAACTGACAAATCATCATTGATCACAAGGTGGATCAAAGATGATCTATATAGGATAAGATTGATGGTGTTTGTAGGTGAATGTGCACACACTTTAACACAAGAAACAGACCTGATAACATTATAAAATCGAGTTAATTGATAAATCGATTGTGATCGTTGAACTGGTCCGACGGTAATCGTGTCGGAAGATGCACAGTGTAATCCAGCTTTCAGACGCGATATCTTATGGACTGTGATTTAATCTAGTTGAATTCTGGATCGTTCATAGCCATTCATTATGAATGGACGATATCCGACGGATATCGCTTTGGAACATGTGTGCTGGTTAGCATTTGATTCGGGCGTGATAAGGTTTGAACTGGATGTTAATTTGTTTGGGATCCACGCAAGAGATCAGGGTCTGATATTTTGGTAAACAAGGGTTTTAATTGTTTAAATTTTGGATTGGTGTAATCAATGCAACTTCACTTCATCAAAGTGGTATCAGAGCAGAAGATTATGCGTGAAGTATGATTATATTGCAAATTTTTCAGCGTTAGACTTTATAATTTTTGTGCAGAGTAACAACAAAAGAAGGTGAAAAAATTTGCAGCAGCCTAGAGCAAGGAGTGCTCATATGGTTCCAGAGAAGAGAACTAGAGAAATGCCAAAAGATTGAGCTCAAAGGAGAAGCTTGGTGAGGTATCGTGTAGTAGGGAGGACTTGTTACTGTAGAGGTTTTGTTGCACCTCATGAATGTTGTTAACGGAGACCAAGAAAGCATATGACAAGGAAAATCAGATGCACAGCGGAAGCAAAGGGAAAAGAAGAGGAGTTAGTTTTAGCATTTGATTGAGGTAAATATTTTCTTTTATTGAATTTCGAATATTGATTTGAGTTTGAAGAATTAGTGAAAAGGAACATGGAGAACTTAAGAAATGTTCAAATAAATGTCAGATGAGTCATGAAGAGCGTAGGATAAGTATCGCAGTGATGAAAGCAGAGTTGAATATACTACAGGAATGTTTTCAAGAGAGAATAAAGACCGAAGACATGGATAGGGAATATGGAAACGAGTCAAGTGGAATCTATTGCAACAAAAATGGAATGCTATGTTGATGAACAAGCTTGAACAAATACATATTTCTTTGTTGGAAAAGGAGAGACTCATAGGAATTGAGTCACAACAAAGAGGATTCGCTGAAACCTAGAAATCCCATGGTGGGAATTTGGTGCTTAAAGCATCAAAAGAGACCGAAAGCTCTGGTATTTATAAAATTGATAGTTTGTCTGTGAATGTAGGTATGCTACTAAATAAGGAATTTGTTGCTATAAAGACAACTAATGACCATTGTTATGATTAAGAAGTTTTTTGTAAACCTGAAGGAAATTGGGATGATTGTTTTTCATTCCATGAAGTTGAGTTTGCTTCTCAATTAGAGAATGAAACAGTAGCTAAAGAGACAGAAGCTAAAGAAGTTGAAACCAGAGAAATTGTAACAAAGGGAGGAAAGGACACCATAAAGAACATCAACTGTGTTAATGTGATTAACAAAGAGGACTTGATATATGTAGATCTCGTAGAGATTTTAGGGATTATGAGATCCTCGAATAGGAATTAGTTGAGTAAATTATGGGAAAAATCATGGATTTAGTATAATCCATAGTTATGTAATTAATCTATAATGTAAGCCTGCGAGGAGAGTGAGAAACAAGTGTTAGAGAGAGCTAAGTAGTGGGGAGAATATATTAGAACAGGAGATGTTCTAAATATATATGTAAACGATGTTATGAATGAAAGGAGTTTTGTGTTCAAAACTTATTTCTGTGTGATATTTTATTATGTGATTTGATTTCGTTGATTCTTTAAATTGTAGATTGAATCCTCTGTTAAATACAAGAAATTGTGTGAAATCAAAACCTTTAGTGGATTCTGGTGTTTGAGGAACGCCTGGACAAAGGCTTTAATTTGTTGATCGCTGATTGAAAGCCGAAAGAGATTGAATGAATTGGCAAATCATTATTAATCACAGGGTGGATCAATGATGATCTATTTGGGAGAAGATCGACGATGTTCGCTAGTGAATGTGCATGCACTTTAACACAAGAAACGAACATGATAACATTATAAAATCGAGTTAATTGATAAATCGATCGTGACCGTTGAAGTGATCTGACGAAAATCACATCGGAAGATGTACACAGTTTAATCCAGCTTTCAGACGCGATATTTTATGGACTGTGACTTAATCCAGTTGAATTTTGGATCAACCGTAGTCGTTCATTATGAATGGACAAGATCCGACAAATATCACTCTGGAAGATGCGTGCTGGTTAGCATTTGATTCGACGCGATAAGGTTTGAATTGGATTTTAATTTGTTTGGAATCCATGCAAGAGATCGAGGTTTGATAGTTTGGTAAACAATGTTTTTAATTGTTTAAATTCTGGATTGGTGTAGTCGATGCAGCTTCACTTCATCAACATGTCTTAGGCAATAAATTTTAATTGATAATTCGGCCTTTGAGTCTTCTTTGTATAATCTAGTTCAAATATTTCTTTATAAATGAACATTTATGTGTGATAAAATATAATCCTCATAGCAATATTGAATCTGTATTCCTCTGTTTGTCTTTAGTGTTTAACCTTGCTGACCTTTTAGGTTAACATTGAAATTCAATGAGCGTGAAGTATATTGTAGATTCAATTTTTTTCTTTACATTATTTAAAGTGAAGGTTGATAAACCTGTTAATATACAAGTAGTTATTCGTGTTACGTAGAATATTCAAGCATTAGCCTTGCATCATATGACTTTTCCCTATCAATATATAGAAATTAACAAAATAGATATAATTATTTGAAATCAGATTCCCTAATTTATTATCCTTCTCAATTTATTTAGGTTATTATTATTTTTTACATTTTTAATTAGCTAATTTATTTATAAATTTTTTATTTATCTTTATAAAATTTATTTTATTTTATAAATTCTAAAAACATCAATCTTTTTCCATTTCATAAAGTGTATAATAATAGTAATGATAAAATATATATATATATATATATATATATATATATATATATATATATATATATATATTCTATTCTTTCCAAAGTGAAGAGGAAATATGTCAATGATTGTATTGAGATGGCATATTGTGACGACACCTAATCATAAATATGAGTGTTTTCATTAAGGTTTTTCCATTGGGAAAATATATTTTCTAGCTTCTCTCTTCTCACCTAAAATTATACAAGTTTTGGTTTAGAATTTGTTCTTAAAAGAGAACTAATTTGTTTTAAAATAATGAAAGTAATATAATATATAAGAGTTGCTTTTAGAAAAATGTGTTTTTTGATAAATGGTATAGATTTTAAAAGTTTGTTAATATTTTGAATGTTGGAAGTTTTTTTTTCTAATTTCTTTTTAGTAATCGTAAAATTCTGAAATGAATAATAAGAAAGAAGATTAATCCCCCAATCAGGGTGAACAAAAGCATGTGAATGGAGGTTGGGAGGGGTGCCTACCACCCAACTGGCCCTCACTATAACTAAGAGGTGCAGGGGTGGTGTAGCTTGCCCCTCCCATGCACCAAGCATGCAAAGCATTACTTCACACTTCAGGATGATTTGTTTCTCGTAGGAGCTCGATCTTGCTATGTCTTAGGAATGTGTTTGGCATTCATGCCATATTCAAACTCCTCCCCCACCATTGGTGGAGTTAACTTATTTGTTGCTTTTCACGAAGGGGTACACAATTGGTATTTAGTTGTTTATAGGACGACATGATCTTTGGACCTCTACAAACTAGGGGTTTTGTGCTTTCGGCGATTTAGTGAGAGTGATCCATGCGTGCATGTCAGATAAAACCTTCTTTGGACCTGGTTGCTTACATTGGTTGCTTAAGGCACTGGATGGAGATTCTCAACCAGGAGTTGGAGCCTTTATGCAATGCCGTTTTGTGATTCTATGGACACATTAGAAACTGAAAGAGGTTGAAGCCATAATTCAATTGTTTGCATGAGGATTCTTGTTGGCTTCGACAAATTGTGGAAGTGGGCTCAGGTTATTGATTCCTCTTTTGTCCTCCAATTATTTTAATTTTTTTGTGCTTGTGTGGAGCTTAATTTTTGCCACGACCTTTTCTTGTTTACAGGGGAGTTATGCACTCTGAGTTTAATGTATTCCTAGTTTTTGGTGGCTTTGGTGTCTCTCTTGATCCCTATAAATTTTCCCCATCCTTTTGATTTAGGTAGGCCCAAGGCTATTAGTTCTATGTTTGTGGTCTTGACAACCCCAACGTCCTGCATCTTGTGAATCTATGGATTTATGGGGCACTTGTTAGGTGGTGGGTCTATTGGTCTTGTAGTGGACGAGTCTCAATTAGTTCCCACTAGGATGGTGTTAGTTCTCTTTGGGTGAGTCAGTTAGAGATCATGTATCTTATTTGTTTTTTATTTGTCTGGACTTTAATGTCGCACCAAAGGATTCATAGTTGAAGAAGTGGGGATGGTCGTGGCCAACAAGGTCGGTCGTGTGCCCATGCTTAGGCATAAGAAGCGACTACCATTTTTCACATAGTGACTTCTTCGCACATTCGAGAGGAGGTTTGTCAAAGGGAGACTTATGCATCATATGATTGATAGGTATATTTAGATTGAAAAATTATCGGGAACAATCAATTATTCTAAATGCAGATGGCACTACATACATGGACCCCGTCACTACTCTCCCTGTAAATAATATGATAGGTTGTTTGATTTATGGCATCACAGTTAATTTCATTGGATTTCCTCAGATCACCAATGATATAACTGTCATCACTATGCTTGCAATGAAACTGCACAACATGCAGCACTTTGATGAATATTTTAATGAATATCTGCATCGTCTCCACACTCTTTCTCTTGATTTAATTCTTGAACCAAAATGGAAAGAGATTTTTGTTGCCTCCTTGCCTAACTGGGTATCTTCAGCAATTATAGCAAAACTTCCAGGCAAAATTGGTGACTACAAATTTGGCATCATTCGTCAAGCAGTCAAAGCAGTAATTATCGAACTTTGTTCTCAAATGAAGATTGCTCGAGCAGCCACCAATCCAAAGAAGCCGCATGATTATCAGCGGCTATGTAAACAGTGGCATTTGGGCAAAGCTAGCAATTCTGAAGGGGTGAGAAGAAAGAAAAAGAGAATTTTCAAGAAGAATTCCCCGCTTCACCACAAAAAAGACGTTCAGCGCAGAAAGCAGAAGCCATACAGAAAAACAGAGATGTTTTCCAAGGAAGTAATATGTTACAACTACCA
The DNA here is from genome assembly GCA_000404065.3 of Pinus taeda. Classification (NCBI taxonomy): domain Eukaryota; kingdom Viridiplantae; phylum Streptophyta; class Pinopsida; order Pinales; family Pinaceae; genus Pinus; species Pinus taeda. The sequence continues at coordinate 27,188 of APFE031146539.1, forward strand.
AAAGAAAGGACACACTGCTAATAAATGTCCTGAGAAGAAGAAAGAGTTCTCTAAAAAGAAAATTGCATATAAGAATAAGAAAGGTAAAGTAAATTACTTTGACCTTCCAAGTAGTTGTGATGAGTTAATTTCCTCTGATTCAGAATCAGAGAATGAATTGAACTTTGCTGATGATTCTTTCTCAGAAGAAGAAGAATATTGCAGAGATACCTACTGCACTAATTGCAATGATTGTAACTGTAGTGATCCTGATGTTTGCAAGTGCAATATGGTAAACATGATGAAAAGTGAAGATGACGAGATAAGCATAAATCTTTTCACTCATATGATGGCAACAAGTGATCAGTAGCTAAAAGAAATGTACAGATCTATGCTAACAGATCACCTTACAAAGAAAACTTTGAAGTCATCTTCAAATCGAGGTTACGTTCCCCCTGCATCATTATTTTTTGTAGAAGCACTAACAAGACAGTTCAAAAATGAAGAATTTGGTGAAGATCTACCGCAGACATTGCCTGCTATGCATATGGCTATTAAAGAATTAAGAAAAACAGTAAAAGAAAATAAAAGACTATGCATAGAAAATCACAGAGATCTTTCTGTCAAATTACTTCATGCGAATGCAGCTTCTACTTCATATTCAAAACCGGAAGCCTCCAAGAAAGAAGAAAACTGGACTTATATTGCTAAACCAGGTCCTGAAAAGAATGATTCAGATGATGAGTCTGAAGTAGAAAGATCGGGTTTGAGTTGCCACTATGTAAACCAAGATGTAATGTATTGTGTCAAACTAAAAGTACAAGTTGGCAATCATACAGAGTTTTGGAAAGTCTTAATGGACATAGGATCTCGCCTAAACATTGTCAGTGATACAGTTGTTCCAGCCCATTTAAGGATACCTACCGCTTGTCCGAAGGTAATAACTGCCAGTGGAGCCATTCCTACAAAGCATGAAGCCGAGGTAAAAATCTTTTTGATAGAAAACACTGGAGTTCATCTTGTTTGTCCAATAGTCCCAGGAATACACTGTACCATGTACCTTGGGACTCCCTTCTTCAAAAAATTTGAGAAACATGGCGCCAAGCTAGATCGAGCATCAGGAAGGTATGGTTATTTTGTTAGCTTGGATGAAAAAGAAATCTTCTTCCCTTTCATCAATCCTAATTCTCCAAATAGAATATCTAGGATTGAAAGGATGGAACACCTCTTAGCCAAAATGGAGGTAAAGAAAGAAGTTCTAAAAGCAGAAGAACTTCTCAATAATGGAAAATATGCCAAAGAGATTTCAGAAATTACCACCAAATTCAGAGAATGTTGCTCTGATGATCCGAATGCATTTTGGCATATAAAGAAGCAAGAAGTAGAGTTGCCACTCAAGAAAGATTTTAATGGCAAGCTCAAGAGATCTAAAGCTGTTGCTATGAATGAAGAGCAGTTAAAGACATGCAAAGCAGAAATCAAAGATCTCTTAGGAAAAGGATTAATCAGAAAAAGCAAGAGCCCTATAGCTTGCTTTGCATTTTATGTAAATAATCATGATGAACAGACTCGGGGAAAACCAAGATTAGTTGTTAACTATAAGCCCCTAAATTCCATTCTAGATTATGATGCTTATCCTTTACCCAAACCTTCCAGCATTCTTGCACAAATTTCTAGATCAAAAATATTCTCTAAGTTTGATTTGAAGTCAGGATTTTGGCAGGTTGGGATCAAAGAAGAAGACAAATGGAAAACAACTTTCTTTGTTCCTGAAGGGCACTTTGAATGGAATATTATGCCATTCGGCCTAATCAATGCTCCATCCACCTTCCAAAGAATTATGGACGAAACCTTTGAAGGTATGGATGAATTCCTAAAGAAGTATATAGATGATCTTTTGATTCATTCAAACAACATTCCTGAACATATCAAGCATCTAAAGATCTTCTATAAACGAGTAAAGGAAATGGGAATAGTCCTCTCTGCGTCCAAGATGAAGCTCTTCAAAACCATGATAGACTTTCTTGGATACAATATTCAGTATGGTTCCTACAGTGTGATACAAAGGAGTCTCAATTTTGTTGACCATTTTCCAGATGAGATAACTGATAAAAATCAGTTACAAAGATTCCTAGGCAGTTTAAATTACATTTCAAAGTTCTTGAAACATTGTGCTCATGAAAGGAAATTGCTAAATAAGCGTCTACAGAAAAATCCTATTCCCTGGAATAAAGATTGCACTCAAGCAATCCAAAGAATCAAAGAAAGAGTGAGAAATATACAACCCCTCTCACCTATCAGAGAAGACTGGAAAAAGATCATAATGACAGATGCAAGCCATGCTAGCTGGGGTGTAGTTTTATGTCAGGAAAACCCTACAGATAAAAAAGCACTAGAGGTTTGTCAATATTCATCTGGTCTTTGGGCTAAAAATCAGTTGAACTGGTCTAGCCTTAAAAAAGAATTGCGTGCAGTATGCCTTGGCATCTCCAAGTTTAAAGACTTTGTCATTTACACACATTTTATAGTAAGAACAGACTGCCAAGCTCTGAAGTTTTCTATTCAGAAGTGTGAGTTTGAGGACGCAGCCATGGTGCGATGGTTAATGCAACTTAGCCAGTACTCTTTTGATATTGAGTTTGTCAAAGGTGATAAAAATAGCTTTGCTGACATGCTTAGTAGAGAATTTCTTGAGGAACATTCAATGCATGCCTTATCCCTGAATTTTATTCGAAGAAATCCAGAAGAAGTAGAAATTGAAACATCAACTGGATGGGTTTCTTTCAATTTACAGAAAATTTTGTTTGATCATGAGCATAACTGGATCTCAATCAAAGAAGTCAGACAGAGAATTGGTATACCATACAAATGGATAGATCCACTTCAAGATGAAATGAATGATGAGGCTCTAGAGGCTCTTGACTATCTAAGACACATTGGAAGTATTTCTTATAGGATAGAAAGAGATGAAGAAGACAGTTCTCGCATAACCAGTTGCCATATTACTCTTAGAAGATTCTGTAATTTTCTTAATCGTGACAACTTTGATGAAGAACGACAAGAATAGACATTCTACATAGGTATGGGTTTACAAAATTTTGTAACTAATCTATTTTATTCTGTGCAGTTCTCTTTTTGGTATGAGCATATGCCAGTCGAAGTTATGGAAGAAGATGACCCACTTCCAGAATGGTTCATGGACTGGTGGAAGATTTATGGATTATCCCCATTAATCTTAAAACCATATTCTTTCACCTTATTAAAGATTCCTAACTTCACTCCTCAGACACCATGCCTGACAGATGTCCTAAGAAAAACAATCAATGATCTTGTCAATTTGTGTGATCTTGATTTCCTACAAGGAGTACGAAGATGTGGCCATGTGCACTGGTTTGTAATGAATCATTACAAAGAAAGAATACTTCGTACTGGCAATAATTCCAACTATGAAGATTTTCATCAGCAGATAAATCCAGAACACAATCCATTTCTTCATCTTAGCTACCTGGAATTACCAAACCCTCATGACACAAATAATTGGGAAATAGAGAAAGAGATATGGGTCCAATACTTTTCAAATTACTTGATTGAACGATGGAATCTCCAGTGCTACAACTGTCCTCAAATAGATTACTACACCATGTTGTAAAGTCTTTCCAACCGACAATGGAGTTGGACGGGTCTTACGTAGATTCCCCGATCAAGAATATCTAATGTGTAAATAATGAGATATGCAAATCTCATCTTTTCAGTCTTTCGAGGATTCTCTTGTACGAATCTCCTCTGTGTAAACATAAAAGTAAATCCGGTCCCCATATGCCTTTGGCTTTCCGTATTGGAATAGAGATGAGATAACATGAGTAGTCCACTCATGCCCGGATTTTGGTTCTTTGAAAGCATCTTGCTTTTAATTGTGTCAGTGTGTACATAGCCCACTCACGGATGCTTGTTCCCTTCAAGTTCTATAAATATATGAAGATTTTGGAGTAAGAGGCATTCGGGTGTTGGGAAGTTTGAGTCGAACTTTTCTCCTACTCTGCATCTGCGGACTTATAGTCTGAACTGCTTGCATCACGGGAAGAGTTTAAGTTTTTTGGAGAATTGAGAAGCCTGCGCATTGGTTCTTGAAGCCAGTGTGAACCTAAAGTGGTCGGTTCTTAGTTTGTATTTTGAGTTTGTAAGTCTATTTTAATCTTGAGACTCAGTCTGCTGGTATGCCAGGTAGCCTGTAGATTTGTTATGCTTCGGCTAACATATATCTACTAAATGCTCCAACAGTCAATCTGAGGAAGAGATTTGTAAAGGAGCAACTCTTGTATTCGAATCCTACTTCTGATAATATAAATCAAAGCCTATGGCTATCTTCATCTATTTCGCAACTCTATTAATGGTCCTGTTTTAATGGTATCAGAGCCTCGTTGTTGTGTTAATGATATTCTGTTGGTAAGATATTTTTTGAGTGGAAAACTATTGGTAACATATCGTCTGAGTGGATCACTAGTGTCGTTGAGGCCGTGAATAGTGCGTAATGCCCGTGTGGAGCCGCTGAAGGTGTTGAAGGGTAGCATTCGGCGTAGAGCTAGAATTGAAGAAGTCGTGATTTGTTCGTATTTAAAGCCGCAATTTATTCACAGAAATCGACAAGCAATACTCGAGTTTGAGAAATTATTTTACGGGTATTTCTCTTTCTATTCCTTAATGGATTCTGCAAGTTCTAGTTCCTCTGCTTTTATGGGAAGATTTGGTTCTAAACATTTAGAGACAATCCAAAATGAAGATGAATTGCATAGTGGTTTAAATATTTGTTTTGAAGAAGAAAACTCTGCAAATTCTGCTCTCATAGAGAAGGACGAGCCAAACCCTTCCGTCAACTGGAGACTTCCTCCAGTATCTTCTTCTGAGGTTTACCACGGATTAACTCCTTTTAATCTCCGCGCGTACAGTCAAATCAAGATTAAAGAAAAATCCATAAACACTGAGTTAAATCTCAATACTATGATGACAATTCCCATGTTTGAAATTCGCCATATTCAAGCAGCCCACAAGGTAGGTTATCAGTGTGCCCATCTCAGGGTGGTGAGAGTCGATCTAAATGCACTCCGTCGAAAAGGCCAAAAAGCCTATGTTTTCTCAGCCCTCTTTGATAATAGATGGTCATCCTTTACACAAGCCTTGATAGGTGGGATAGAAACAAGTTTGTCTGATGGCCCTGTACAGTATGATGTTTTTCCAGATTTTTCTATTGCACTTGATGATGTAAATATCCTACAGTGTTTGACTCTTGGTATACAGACACAAGGCTATGAGAATTTTAAGTCTAAATCCAAAAATCTAGCCATATTCTATATCACTTGTATTCGGTTCTACAATACTACTATTCCTGCAGTTTTGCATACTCTAGACAAAGACGATGGAAAAGTTACTCTTATTCAATACGATTCATCCTGTAACCCGTTTGTCGCAGTCTCTGTTTCAAGAAAACGTCTGTGTCCTCCAGATGATTGGGTTACTAACTGGAAAAAGCCTACAAGAAAAACAGTACATGCAGCTCAATTTGTAATAACCGAAATGGAAGACAAAGTGGTCACAAGATTTCCCAGATCAAATCCTTCTGACACTGTTGTTAGTTTTGTACCTACTGTAAATAAAAATCCTTCAAATATCATTTCTTCTATACAAAATCCTCAGCAGATCGTCATTGACCCTGCTGTTTTTGAAGCCTTAAAAATCTGTTCAGCAATCCTTCTTCTTCTGAGAATGCTTTATGTTCGGCCTACGATCATCCTCATTGTTCCAAGACATACTGTCAATTTTCAAATGACCCTCTTAACCCTCATGGAAAGTCATCTCACGACTTTCATATCAATATGATCAAGTTTATACCAGCTGAAGACTCATTTTTTTCTGATAAGAGTTACACTAAAGTTACATTCTTCAATCCTTATGAAGAAATGTTTGTCCAGTTAGTCAGCCCAACCTCTACCTTTGGTTTAGGTTTTGTTCATTCTTTTCAAATTCTAGACTATAGAAGAAATCCTATAGACAAGATTCCAAAGTCTGTAGAGATTCCATTTGATGAAGAAATCCTCTCTTTTCTGAAAATCTTTAAAGGAATTGACCCTTATGATCCAGTTGATCCTTGGAAAAGGAAAATGTTCCATTGGGATATTTTTACTCATGAAAAAGAGCATCTCTATATGCAAGAAATGTTGCTCCAAGAGAAAAAGGATCGCAAGAAATTTAATGAGCAAAATAGTGAGTCATGGAAAGCCTGGATGACTATTAATAATTAGTAGATATCATTCTATGAATGGTATTATCCTTCAATTAATCAAGTTGAAGATGCCTTGATGAAATCCTTCAGAAATCAAGCAAAGCAGAAAAGATTGAGAGATCCAGAAAATTTTGTTGATGAAAAAATGGCTGAAAATGTTGTAATAATTCCTTCTCCTCTAAGGATTCCAGAGTTTGATCCAAAAGTTCTGAAGATGATGAGTAAACCAAACACCCCTAGAAATTTGGTTTATATCAGACAAAAGGGAGAAGAATTAATAAGAGAAGTTTGTTCTAGTCTTAGAATAAACATGATAAGATCAGGAATCCCTGCAAAGCATAAATGGGAACTCCTAGATGGAAATATTTTTGAGACATACAATGATTTTCCTACTTGGAAAAATTTGGTCATTAGAGGACAAGATGGGAAACTGTATAAACTTTTGATTTCCCATCCAGATGATCCGAATTCCTCAGCCAAAGAAATGATAGCCGCTACCAATTAGACTAATCTTGCTTTATCTAGCTTAGAAAGATTTGCTAGAGCTAGATTTGATAATTTAGAAAAAGAAAATAGTGAAATGAAGGTTTTTAGCTAGGTTCTTGACCCTAGTCACACACTAAGGAAAGACATAATCAATACTTGTATTCCATCACCCTCCACTAGTAGATGAAGGCTCTTTTGGGTTGAGTCCTAAAAGAAAAACATGAAGATTGGAATGATATGATCTCTTCCTTACATGAGATCGAGAGGGTGCAATGCTACCAAATTACTGTTTGGAGCAATTCGATGCACTCCGAGCCCCCCCAGAAAGCCATCTCCAATGTGAGCTTAAGCCTCTTGCTATAGTTGGTACAAGTGTTGATTTCTGTTAGCATCGGATGTGCTGTAAGTCTCAAATTCTGCAGGGAGTCTTAGGCACATGTATTCCAAAGAACCTAGAAAGCGTTTTGGGAAATTCGATCCAAAAATAATTTTATTAAAATATTTAATTATTTTTAATGGGAACCTAAGTCTAAACTTAGGAAAATAAAATAACTAATGGGTATTAATCTAAGTGTCGGTGTAACTTCTAAAAGAAGACGAGGATCAAGCATAAATAATCTTAGCCATTGATTAGCTTATAATTTGAGTTGTTGAATGTAAACGAGGATATTATTTAAGGAGGCTTTAGTGTCATTTGGAAAGGCACAAAGTGAGTTCAAAAGTTTGATTTTCTGAAGCAGAGCAACTGCGAGGAGAATTTTGATATTGCGCTTTTGCAGAGAGGGGTAGAGGGAGTTTTCGTTGAAGGATCTTCTCCGGAGCCAAGAATACTCAACAAAGAGGCAAACACACACATAAAGGAGGCAACGTAGAGGGCAGAGAGGGTGACGTAGAGCTAGGAAGGGCTCACACAGGCCCCACGTAGAGTAGCACAACAACTTCCAGCACAGATATCTGAATTTGCTGAGGGAGCTGACGTTTCTAAGCCGAGAGGGCTGGAAAAGGCTCCTGGAGGCATATCGATTCTCAGTTGAGCTGATGTACTGACTTAGAGTTTGATGCAAGGCCTATGCAAGGGCAGCGCATAAGTAGCTGGGAACTCGCAGTTTAGCTCATGGATCAGTCAAGACTTGTAATGTAGAGTGAGGTAATCTCACCAGCTTCTTCTGCTAAGTGAATTTCTCTGTAACTGGATTATCGAGAGGGAATCCAGTAGTTGTATTCATAAATACTTCAGCGTAATAATAAAAACCCCTAGATCTGTTGCACTGGTTTTCCTGCATTGGGTTTTTCCGAAGACATTTGTCCAAAACCAACTGTGTCATTTATGTGTATCTTTCTATTGTTCAGCTTCTTGTTTCAGCATGTAATTTAATTGGTGTAGGTTGCAGTGTATGTATTTCGATGTTTGTCATAGGAAACTACAAATAACTTGTTTATGTAAATCTAACAAGTAGAAGAAATATCATTAGTGTTGTAGTAGGAATTCCTGTGTTTAAGGAATTCTCACATGGTATCAAACTAGTGCAGGTGAGACAAGAAGAGTGTTGCCAGAGAACCCAGTGCTAAGCAAAGAAGGATATCGAATAAGCTGTAGGAAGCAACAGTTCGAATCCCCAGAAGGGTTTGCATAATATAATCTAGGAGGGATGAATTTTCATGGTAGTCTCTCCCTCAGTGAGTCGACAAAGGAAGGGCTACCACATTGAAATCTTGTTGTGGAAGAGGGAGCAACATTGAAGCCTCAGCGTGAGGAAGAGATGGTGGGACACAATTTTTCTGCAGGCCGTTTTGCTGGGGAAAAAATGTCAGAAGAGAAGAGAAGCACAGTGAGAGAATTTTTTTCCTTAGTAGACTTCTTGCCAAGAAGTTCGTTTTCTTATTGGTTGAGCAACAATAGTAAGAAGCAGAGAGGAGAAGTTGACCATTTTCATGGGAGAGATGTCAACTAGTGGGTAGAGAGATCCGGACAGGTTGGATGAAGCATCCAACTACATCATCTGGAAGGCGAGAATGTCATTCCTTCTAGATGAGCATGCTCTCAAGGCATATGTCGACAATGTGGTGGCTGACCCTGCAGATCCAGATCCACTAAAGAAATACAAGGAAAAAATGGCGAAGGCTATGAGAACGATCCTCGATGGAGTGAACGATCATGTGGTCTATCACATCGCTAGCAGAGGGATTGCTAAGGAGATGTGAGATGCATTGTCTACGTTATATCAAGGATTTTCCGACCAACATAAGATGCACTTAGAGTAGAAACTGAGATTTGCGCAGATGCAGAAGGGGGACCACGTAGATCCGTTCCTCACAAAGCTTCAGGAGACCCAAGATGAGTTATCAGCTGTGGGTTGTTCACCTCAAGACTCCGAGTTGGTTTGACTAGCCCTCAATTCTATCTTAGATGAGTGGCAAGTATTTGTCTAGAGTATCTTGGGTAGGGTGACTTTGCCGAATTAGGATGAGATGTGGGCAGCTCTCAAGCAAGAGGAATTGAGGAGAGACTTGGTCAAGTTTAAGTTTGACAGAAGCAACAACAGTGGGTTGAAGCCCAAGGAGGAGGAGGAGAATGCAACCCTTTCATCAAAGGGGCAACAAGAGCAGCGAAGACGTAAGAAGGACGTCTCAAAGATAAAGTGCTTTGGGTGTGGTGAAATGGGTCACTACGCAACACATTGTCCTCTCAGGAAGAAGGACAAAGATGAGAAGTACGATCCAAAGGCTCCACCCGTGAAGATTGAGGAGGAGTTTTCCATGACAGTCGAGATACCTCCAGGAGGGAGGTGGGTTGATTTAGAGTTGTAGTTCGAAAAAGCTACAGATGGGCAGGATCCTTGTGGAACCCACCTCTCGGATCGATTCCTTGCTACGTGAGCCCAAATTAGAAGTAGCAGGATGGACTAGTGTCGAATGGTGTTGAGGAGTGTCAGAGAGAGTTGTAGTGGCTAGGAGTGCCAGAGACTGAATAACACAAAGTAGAGTTGGCAACAATGCAGATGGCATAGAGTAGAGGTCAACAACAACGTAGTAGATTCATAGGGTCAATGCAGAGACTAGCAACAGTCACGCTCCATTATTCACATGGGATCATACTAAACACAATTAGTTCAGTAATTTGGGATGTTTTTCTGTTGTTGATATAGTAGCAACGACAGTTTGCAGTGTAGGGGCAGTTGGCAGTGCTAGTGACAATAGCAACACAAATATAGAAATTTAGAGGGAGTTGTAGTACATATGCAGTGCTGACAGTGGCAGGGTTAGCAGCAGTATAGATGCAACATTTGCACAATGGTTGGTGGAAAACATATCAGACACCAACAACGCATAGGGAGATATTACAGAACAAAGTGATGCTTCAACAGATTGCTTGGCTAGAGCACATTCCTCACTAAGAGGGAGTGTTGATTTTTGGTAGCATCAAATGTGCTCTAAGTCTCAAATTTTGTAGGGAGGCTTGGGCACATATATTCTAAAGAACCCAAAAAGCGTTTTGGGAAATTCTACCCAGAAACAATTCTATTAAAATAATTAATTATTTTTAATGGGACCCTAAGTTTAAACTTAGGAAAATAAAATAATTAATGGGTATTAATCTAACTGTGGATGTAACTTCTAGAAGAAGACAAGGATCAAGAAGAAATAATCTTAGCCAATGATTAGCTTATAATCTGAGCCGTTGAATGTCATTTGGAAAGACACATAGAGTGAGTTCAAAAGTTCTATTTTTTGAAGCAGAGCAGTTGCCAAGAGAATTTTGATAGTGAGCTTTTGCAGAGAGGGGTAGAGGGAGTTTTGGCTGGAGGATTTTCTCCAGAGCCAAGAATACTCAGCAAAGAGGCAGAGATATACATAGAGGAGGCAACGCAGAGGGTAGAGAGGGTGACGCAGAGCCAGGAAGGGTTCGCTCAGGCCACACGCAGAGAAACGCGACAACTTCTAGCGCAGAGGTCCGAATTTGCTGAGGGAGTTGATGCTTCTGAGTCAAGAGCGCTGGAAAAGGCTCCTGGAGGCGGATTATTCTTAGTTGAGCTGATGCAAAGACTTAGACGCTGACATAGAGCCCACATAGGGGCAACACAAAAATAGCCGGGGAACTCATAGTTCAACTGTCGGATCAACCGAGACTTGTAGTGTAGAGTGAGGTAATCTCAAGTTTCTTCTGCTAAGTGATTTTCTCTATAAGTAGATCGTCGGGAGGATATCCAGTAGTTGTATTTAGAAATACTTTAGCTTAATAATAAAAAACCTCATATTTTCTGCACTTATTTTCCCGAATTGGGTTTTTCCAGGGACATTTGTGCAAAAACAACTGCGTATCTTTTTCTCTTGTTCAATTTCTTGTTTTGGCATATCATTTAATTGGTGTAGGCTGCAGTGTATGTATTTCGATGTTTGCCATAGGAAACTGCAAATAACTTATTAATGTAAATCTAAAAGTAGAAGAAATATCAATAGTGCTGCAGTAGGAATTCCCAGGTTTAAGGAATTCCCACAACAAGTGCATAAAATCTAGCTCTTGTGACTTCTTATGGTTCTTGATTTCAGATTATAAAAGTCCTATTTTGGAAATTTTTTGTTATGTATAGTTTCAGTTACCCTATTTGATACTGCTCCTTTTAAATTAGTTGCCAACTTATTCGGTTTCCCTTGTGGTATATTGAGGTCGGTAGTATTTTGGACAATGTGATTATCAGTGATGTACTCTGAATTTCAAAGCAAATACCAAACTTACAAAAAAGAAGAAGATAAGGCTCTTTTTTCAAGTGGTGAGGTTATTTAATTGATTACAAATATTATTAAGGGCTCATTAGTACAAGGAATAGGTGTAAGAAAAACGTTTGATGAACTTAGTCATAGTTTCAGAAGGCTTCTGACATTTGAAATGATAGGTGTACGAGAAGACTCATGTAGTGCTATCCTTGATAATGTAAACGAATATGGCTCATCAATATCATCCATTCATTTTTTGAAGATAATGTACTTTTTGATAGACTCATAGAAGACATGAATATATTTTAATAATTGTATTTGATCTATAAAGTGCTATGGATATTACATTAGAATAGTTTGTCATAATAGATTTGATAAATTATTGAAATATTTATTATAAAGGTGAATTTCCTTTAGATCTCATATTTTTTAATTATTTGTCTTATGCTTAAATATATGAAATAGTTGAAATGCGAAAAATAAAGAATATAAACACACACACAAACCATCCATAAATAAACATAAGATTTCTCCTCTAAAATTCGTAGGGGAGAAAACCTATCTAGGAGGTCAAGTTTCTCTACTCTCTTTTCTCTAGTATGAAATTCTCAAATAGAAAGAAGAAGGTACCCTCTGTGGAGTTACCCATTAGATAAATTTTGAGGTCTAAAATGGGTCTCCTAAGGAATATTATAAAATAATAATGAAAATAATAAGAAAAGATTAGATTACCTCATTAAGTTTTGGAGGGCAAAAATAAAAAACTAGTTTTTCAACTCGTATTTTCAACTTATCTCCTTGTGATTTTACTTAAATTTCAAGCAGGAGCACTTGTTAGATGCGCAATCTAATTTTCCATCCAAGGAGTATCTATGTTGCATACTTTCGATGGACCCTACTACACAAAAAATGTGAAATACGTGAAAAAACACAATTGCAATCACATTTGTTCATGTATTTAACATTTTTCGTGTAATATGGTCCATCAAAAGTATGCAACATGGGTACTCCTTGGATGAAAAATTAAATTTTATATCCAACAAGTGCTCATGCCCAAAATTTGAGTAAAATCGTTGGTAAATAAGTTGAAAATTCGAGTTGATTTTTTTTTTAATTATTATTTTTATATATTTACTTTTTTACCCCAAAAATGATGAATCATCCCCATGGTTGACATCATCATATTGAATCTTATTGGTTCTTATAAAGTTGATTTTGTTGTACATTTTTGTTTTGAGGCCCATTTTCTACCTCTAAATTTCTCTAATGTAAGATCTGTGACCTATAAGGAGATTACATAATCTTGTCCCCATCTAATCTCTTCGTGTATTTTGAATTTTTCTTGGTTTGGACCTACTCAAAAATATGTAGAGTGGGTACTCGTTGGATGCGAAATCTAATTCCACATACAACAAGTACACACACTTGTAGTTTGAGTAAACCTATAGGGAGATAAGTAAAGAATATGACTAGAAAAATAGTTTTCTTTTCTCTCCAAAAATATTCTTCCCTAGGGATGACATCATCATCTCGAATCCTTTTGGTTCTCTTAAAGTTGAATTTTTAGTACATTTTTCATTTTGAGGCTTTTTTTTACCTCAAAATTCCCCTAATGAGAGTTTGAGATTCCCCACATTCACTACTGAGTAAATGCACATGTATAGGGGTGGTTTAAATACGTAGGCATTATCTCCCACCTTTTCCAATATTTTAAAAGGACCATATTGCAAAGCCTTGATCTTTTTACAATGACTTGTAGCATTTTCTTGTTCAACTATAACTAGCTTTATTTGCCACTTTAAATGTCTTCTTTGTTATGTGTTGATCATGCCAACTTTATATTCTTTCCATGACTTCTTCAACATCTGTTGTACTTGTGAAGGGATTTGACTAATCTTCTCAACAATTTTTTCTACTCTTAGTGCATATCTTGTGAGGTCCTCCCTCACTCCTCGCTATTGATATACATATAAGGGTAAAGGTGGCAAATATTTAGAGCAAGTTTCGAAAGGTGACTTACCAATAGAAGTGTGGACTACTTTGCTGTAGCAGAGTTCTATATAGTTCATATTTTCATCGTAAGTCTTTTGATGTTTTTTATTATAACCCCTCTAAAGATGCATCAAAGTTATATTGGATATTGGCTACTTTTCTCTACCCATTTGTTTGTGGATGAAACATTGTATATCATTTCATTGTCCATCTTTTCTCACAATGTAGTCAAAATTCTTTGAGAAATCTGGTATCCATGTTTGAGATGATGCTCCTTGGTATCCCAAGTTGCACCTAGACCTGTTCAGAAAACATGTTTGTAGCATTTTGTCTTTTGATGTTCATTTTTCAAGTGATGAGAATGCACATCTTGTTGAACCTATCAACTACCACAAATTAATAGGCATGTCCCTCTTATTTGTTAGTAAACCTTCCACAAAATCCATGGAAATACTTCCCCAAGGTCTAGTTGGTACAAAAGAAGATATAAACATTGCTTCTTGTTACTTGTCTTGTTGGTACAACATACATCCTATAATACACTAGATACCATTTTCTTTCAATCTATGCTAGTAGACATACCTCTCTAAGTTGGCAACTATCTTCCTAACACCAAAATACCTTACAATTTTCAATGTGTCAACCTCTTTGATAAGTTACAATCATTCACCTTTAGGAACACAAAAATTGTTAAGCTTGTAAAGTAACCCATTTTACAAACGATAGTCAACCTCGCTTTCACTTGAATCTTCTATATGAGTTTGGCCATGTAGCTACTGAAACACCTCATTGAAGTCCTCATCTTATTTTTATGCCTCTTTATATACATCATGGGTAAAAGGTGGGCTTGAAATCATGTTTTCCAACCTAGTTGTGTCGCCCTTCTTATATTTGATGACTAAATGACACTACTATAACAACTCCATCCACTTGTAATGTATGGTTTGTTTTAACTTGGCCTACAAATATTGTAGTAGGTGGTGATCTATGTGGATGGTGGTCTCGTCCATTAGATAATGTTTCCTCTTCTTGATAGCTTGAACTAAGACATAAAGGTCCTTGTTATAAGTATATTAGCTGAGAATTGACCCATGAGATATTTTAGATTGATAACATGGGAGCCTTCCTCCTTCCATCACGACTATTGCCATGGGATACCCACCTGCATTTGTCTCCACTTCAAAAGGCTTATATAAGTTTGGTGGCATGAGAACTAGTGCTTGGATGATCACTTTTTTAAGCTTATCAAAATCCTTTTGTTGGTTCTTCACCCATTAGAAACTCTTACCACTCTTTTATATGTTTTGATGTGGTGTAGCTACTACTTAAAATGAAGCTATAAACTTCCACAAGTGTTGTGCTACCCCAACAAAGCTCTTAACGTCAATGACATTTGTAGAAATTAACCATTTCATGATTGCCTTCATCTTTGTTGGATCTATATTGATATTTTTTCCACTGATCACATACCCAATATACACCAAAGTCTATTGAGCAAACTCACATTTCATAAGGTTAGCCAACAACTTGTGCTTCTTTAGATTCTCTAACACCTACATGAGATGTGAGGTGTGCTCCTCTTAGGTAGGCACTATAAATTAGTATATAGTCTAAATAGACTATAACAAATCAATCTAAATATGGGTGTAATACATCATTCATTAGTCTCATAAATTTAGCTAGCGCATTGCATAAACCAAATGGCATGACCATTCCTTCATACAAACTTTGCCTTGTCTTAAATGTATTGTTCTATGTGTCTTTTTCTTTGATGGATACCTAATGGTATCCCAATTTGAGATCCAATTTAGTAGAGGGTATTAATTCTTGAGTGTAATTTTGTTCAATGATTTATAGTTGAAACACATTTTTGGATTTCTATCCTTCTTGGGTAAAATTATGATACATGACCCACAATGTGAGGTGCTTGGTTAAATCGCATGTTGCTTCAGTGGTTGGTGCAACTACTTTTACATTTCATTTACTTCTAGAATTGACTATGTATATAGCCCAATATTTGGTAATAGGGAGTCTATCAATAACTCTGTTTTTTGATCTCTTAGCTGGTATCCCTTTAAGCTCTTGGAACAATCCTTTGTATGCTTATAGCAACTCCTCCAACTAATGTCTTTTCTTGGCTTGGGTGGCACTTACTAGTGAGATCTTCGACTTGCCTTTTTCCATGTTATTGATGCAGGACTTCCCATCTTTGATTAAGCAGTAGTAGTTGGACCTTTACATGATGATTGCATCCCTCATATTACATATAGGGGCTTCCAAACACTATTCCATATATGTCAAGGGGTACTACATCTAATTCCACTTTGTCAATAAAATCAACACCTACAACAAGTTAAATTTACATTGTTTCATTACCTTAATCCCAACATCCCTGTTTACCCATTCCAATGGATATGGGCTATGGAAATTCACAAACATTCAATCTAATTTTGTTGACTAGATCTATTGCTATGAGATTAGCCTATGAACTGAAGTCAAACAAAGTGTCTATCTTTTTCTTCTTTCACTAGATCTTAATGTGGAAGAGTTTAATCATCTTAGCCTCTTCTTGGTGATGAAGGATACTCTAATTCACCTCCTTTTGCACTATTGTGAAAACATATTCTTTTCCACTTATAACTTCTTTCAAGCTATTTGCTCAAACTTATGTCTAAAAGATTATTTTTCTTTGCATCCTTCTTGTAGTTCTTCGAGTTAGACTCTAGTGTAGTTTCCAACACTTTTCCTTACTGTGTCCATCAACATTGTAATGGTTACAGTTGTTGTTGGGATCCTTGCACTTATGTACAATTAATATTATCTTCCTATCCTTCCCCTCTTTCCTTTTCTTTTTCCCCTCCTTAGAAGCTTCCTAGTGCTCTTTCTTCTTGGAATTGCTTTTATGCCCTTTCTTGTGGCCTATGTTTTCTAGATGGTTTCCTTATACACATACCTAATGTTAAAAAATAATTAACAAAGCAATGAACACATACAATATTGCAGAAACACATAAAACAAAAGAGAGACAAATATACGTGGTTCAACCAATTTGGGCTACATCCACGGAGAAACAACCAGTTCTTCCTTTCATATTATCCAACAAAATGAAGAGATACAATCTACATCAGATCCAGTGTAATTTCCCCTTCCCTCTCACACAGCCTCCTCTCTCTTTCTTGCTCAGAATAATAATAATACACATCAACAATACAATTCCCTCATATAAGCCGAGGGTCGCCTTTTAGGGCAAAAAACCCTAAATTAACATAACTTTTACCGTTATATCATCTTCCTAATGAACGACCTATATTGACTATGAAATTACAATATTTTACAAGACAAATTTTCATCTATTTTTAGCTTCAAGGGTGCTGCCCTTGAACCCTTGTCCGGGGCTTGTTAGTACTTGGACCCCCACAGGGGGGACAAGTCCCCCACGCACACCCCCCATGTGGAGGGGTGTACAATCTTCTTGGGGTATGCACCTAGATGAAACAAGACCTGTGAATCAAGAAGATAATCAAGATCCACACCCAACACCTAATCTATTTTCCTTAGCTTGAAAATGATCACTTTCTTTCATTGATGACTATGTAGAACCTCCAGATACTTGAGGAGTGCATTTGGTTTCTTGAGAGAGATACATAACATAATGCTCATCTTTCTAAACTATGTGGTGTAATCCTATACACTTTCCCCTTGCCTCTACCTAATGTTGTTCCATGTGATCCATCAGTTCTCAATGTTCCTAATAGGGTATAATTATGACTTAATGAGGGTTTTGAAGTCCAAATTAGTTACTAGTAGATCACCCTCTAACCTAAGGTTAAATCATGAGCCTCTAAATTTTGTTTAGAAAATGATAACTTTTGCTTTTCATCTATATCATAAACAAAAAAATAATATTTTTGTTTCTACAAGTTTTAATGCATTGATCTCACCTTGAAATGACCTTTTGTCCACTTTTTCTTCCACCTTGAATATGAGCTATGAAAGGATAAGGACATTAGAACTCAATTTCTCTTTCTCAAATTCTTTCCTCGGCTCCTTTTTTGCATCCTCACTATCTTCCAACTTCCCCTTTGATTTAATATCTGAGTTAGAACCTTGAACCTCTCCAAATGTTCCAAGCTTGTTTCCTAGAGCCACCATGAGGAGGTTAATATTATGATTTATGTTGGAAACTTGTACCTCCAACCTCACAAATATCTCTTCCGCTGGATATTGAGGGTTATTTCGAATAGAGTCTCCGACCATGGCTAGAGTTATGCAAATTTATTCCTAAATATTCCTTGGATCCCTCGCAACTTGTCACAAAATAGTTCGAAGAAAACAACTTTGATATTGGTATGATCTGTAAATTGTTGTCAATAATTCTTTGAAAAATTCATTATAACAAATTTGATAAGATACTAAAATATTTACGACGAAGGTTAATTTTTGTTAGATCTTAGATTTTATAATCATTGGTTTATGATTAAATGGATGGAATAGCTGAAATGCAGAATATAGAGAATAGAAAAATACTCACACACAACCACAAACAAACATAATATTTATACCCCATGAAACACATATGAGAGTAAACTTAGCTCGAACGAGAGGTTGCTTTGCTCTCTTTTCTCTATTATGGAAATATGAAAATACAAAGAAAGAGGCACTCGAGTTACCCGATACCAATGGTCTATAAGGCTATTACATAAAATTATCCTCCTTGGTTATGATCTCAATTTACCAATACTAGTTGCTTCTCTCAACTATGAAACAAATGGAATGCCATTGAATGAACCACCGCTCCTTCTAGTGGCTTGATATTTAATGCTTGATCATTGTCAAGAGGTACGGGTAATATTTTGACTTTCTCAACCCTCAATTAAAGTTATCGTTTTCAACCTTCTAGAATCTTCTTGAAATTCCAAATGTGTTTAGCTCCATATGTGTAACAGGGGTTGACATGACATCCTCTCCTACCATGGTGGTCAACATGGTATGCCAACTTGTGGGATGCATATCTTTTGCATATGAGCATTTATTGACGCAATTTTTGTTTTGTTGGATTTTATTTTATTTTATATTTTTTATTTTATTTTTTATTTTATTTTTTATTTATATAATATATAATATATATATATATATATATATATATAAATAATAAATTTTATTTTTATTGTTTGGAAAGATAATCTCAATGTAGATTAGCAACAAGGGGTCGCATTGAAACTCATAAAGTTTGGAACCTAAAATTCCATTTTCGAGCCTCAAATGAACTAGAAGGTCTCAAACCCCAAATTTTCCAAAACTAGAACCTATCGCTAAAATCCTGGTGCAAGCTAATTCTCTAGTTTTTACATTTGAAAGAATAAGGTAGATGAAATATAATACAATGATCGAATCAATATCAAAATCAATAATTTAATATATATTTTTCTAAATATGAACATTGTATGGTAGTTATAACATTTGTTTGAACATATATATGATCTTACATGAAGTTTGAATCATTTAATCATTTCTGTGATGGTTAGCCTATATGATTTGAATATAAATATTGTAACAATAAATTTTTAGCTTATTTGATTTAATTATGGATGGTGCATCAATATTACACTAAAATAAGTGTTTTTAATTCAACAAAATTTATATTGATTTTTTATTTTCAAGTAGAAAAAATATTTGGAAGTAATATTGAATTTTTAAATTATAGGGTGATATCATCATGTCATTATTTATGTTTGGTGCTTGGAATTATACATTAACTTTAAAGATGTAGTAATTTTAAGGTTATTTGTATGGTTTTCTTTGTAGTAGTACTAGTGTTTTAGATCACATTTTTAAAAATGTTGCAATTTTAAACCTAAAAAGAATGGTGCTATAAGTAGCATCACTTTTTAACTTAGTGGCAGTTGATTTTCAAAGTTTTGGTTGTAAAGATATTGGTTGACATTGATTATTTAGGGCATGATCTTAAACTCCACCTCGGTTTCCTTCATCAAAATGGTACTCTTGGTAACATTGCCTTTTGATTTAGGGATTGATTTTAAGATATTGATTATAATAATAATACCGTTTGTTAAGACCAAGTTTTAAACAAGCTGTATTTTTAACCCTGGAAAAATGGTGCTATTGGTAGCATACTTATTGATGGTAAAGTTATTTTTAATATATAATTTTTTAACATAACCAATTTTTATGGACATGGTTGCTAAATGTTGTATTTTTTATCCCCAAAAGTAGTGCTACTAATAGCAACCCTTTTCAATTTAGATATTGATTTTTGTACGTTTAATGTGAAAATATGGCTTTCTAGGGCTAGTGTTCTCATTTTGAGAAAGCAGTTTCAGTTAACTTAATAAGTATGTTACAAATTGGGATCAAAATGGGTGACATGGAGCTAGCTTGAACAAAAAAAGTACAAAATATTTGAATTTAATGAAACAAAAATTTGTAGTTGCTAAATCATGCTAGCAATGTCCACTTCAAGTTCATGCCCAAAAATTAAGATCACGAATAAAAAGTCACAAGAGATTGTACATCACAATTTTTTTTTTTATGTTTTCACATCCATGAAAGATAGGAAAAATGAAAAAATATAAACACTATGAACCTTGTGTAAAACTTCAAGGATAATACCTAGTGCTTTAAATTCAAGCCAAGATTTGAGTAAATGGTGTGTGAATCACATGACAATGTGAGTGCAGTGAAAAATGAAGATTTGTGAATAAATCTACTATTAGACGAAAATACTTTAGTGGTATGTCAGGTACATCCATTATAGTGAAAATATTGACAGGGCTAAATATTCCTTTCCAACTTCACAAGTTCACTTAGTGAAAATGTCTAATTAGACCTTTCTTTGTAGAAATGAGAACCCTTTGGTTATGGCTTCACTATTTTAATTTTGGGCATAAGAAATGAAATGTTTCCACCACACGATTTAAATGACAATATGAAATGCATGTAACTATTCTTGCACAGAAGTGATAACTAAGGATGGTAATACAACTTATATTAATAGGAAAAGTCCACAATCACTATAAAAACATACCTATGTTGAATACTCTCATATTCCCCACAAAGCTGGAAAAACTTCATTACTATGAGACTTCTTTATGATTGAACCAACAATCTATAATGAAACAAGTTAGTCCAAAACAACTGAAAATTAATAATAAAGCATTTTCCATTCTTATGAATTATATATTTCTCTCTCTCATTCTTTGCTTAGTGTGAGACTTTTATTTTCATAACTTAGATTTAGTTTAGTCAATATAATCACATAATAAAACTATAGGTAACTATGATATCTACCTACTCTCAACTAAAAAATGAATTGGAACCAATAATTGCACCATGCAACATAGAAACACACTTATGATTAGAGAACTTGATCATCCATTCTCCAAAATCAAAAGTAAATATCATAGTGGAGAGAGATCTTATAAAAGAAACTTTTGAAAAATGGCCCAATGTCAGACATGTATCAAAGACACTAGCTAATGGAAAATAATGCTTCCTAGATGGGATAGAACTGTAAATTGATAATTTTAAAGGTAAGAATAATGGCATTGGAGATAAAATTGTTTCCATAAAGAAGAGATATGGAAGATCGTTCACGCTTTTCTTGAGTATATGTCATGGGTTACTTCATTACTATAGTGATTGACACTCAAACATTGGCTTGAGACATTTTCTCTACACAATTTTACCTTAAAACAATTAGGGTCACTTTTTTCCCTAACCAATGACCATTTTTTTAAACCTAATGTCCTATATTCCTTGGAACCAATAAGGAGTAGCACAATAATACTCCCCTAGTGTCTATCAACTATATTATTCACCACATTCTTAGAACCAAAACATAAGTGGAAAAATATTTACTAAATACAAGTCATCAATCAAAAGCCTTAAACCGCCTCTAATATTTTATAAAATACTCCAAAATTCCTATATTAAATTTCATGTTAACATGTAGAAAATAAGTGAGTAATAAATAAAGCAACAAAATAATACATGATATAAATGTGACAACTCATAACGTCAAGAGCGTTGGGTGAAGTAGGAATACCCACAACTATGCTCAGATATGCAAGAACATTTGGCTAACAAGGGCCTCTTTCTTATATACGAAGATATCATACAACACCAAGAATGTCTTTGGAATGAATGTAACGATTCTATTTATAAAATATGTGTATGACATTTGGCATTTCAAATTTTCAATTGTTGGCTATCCTATCTTAAACTTTTCAGTTCATACAAATTTATTTTTTCCCTTACATTAATTATTCAACACAAATGTGATTTGAATACTAAACTTTCCCAGTTGATTTCAAACTCTCATATAAAATTTTCTTCCACTTGTATTGATGTTTAAACACACATGAGATTAATTAAATAAAGAAAGTAAAACACCTTATGTTTTTGACTTTTTTATTTCTATTTTTTATCATTGGAATCCACTTATATAATATTTTCCAGAATTGCAATTGCAATTTTAGTGGGATGAAATTGTTGTTTTTAATGTAGAAAAAGATTAAAAATCTGGAATACATTTACTACAGCTAGATTGTGTAATATTAGCATATGATATTTGCAATTCCATCCAAAATGTTTTTTTTTTGAATTTTAGGCAAAAAGAACATTGGCTTCATTTGACTCTCCTTGAATATATATGAGGATAACTCCTTTCATTTTGACTTGTTATTGTATACATCTTAACTTTATTGTAAATAATTTGACTTTGGTGTGTTAGCATGTATATCGAAGTTCTCTTGTAATGAATTTGACTTATCCTTGTTTTTGTCTGTTCATATTGTGATGAATTACATCTTACATGGTTAAAATTATAGGGAAAATCCTTTCTTTTTGACTTGTTATTGTATACATCTAAACTCTCTTGTAAATAATTTGACTTTGGTGTGTTAGCATGTATGTCGAAGTTCTCTTGCAACGAATTTGACTTATCCTTGTTTTTGTCTCTTCATATTGTGATGAATTACATCTTACATTTTTAAACTCACAGGAAAAGTATAATGAGAAGATAGCACTTTAATTTAGAAATTAGCAATATATCTCTATATGTCTTTCATGAACAAAGGTATATGGAGTCTTCCATGAACCAAGGTATATGGAGATGAGACTTATTAGAGAAGAGGAAGAATAAAGTCATAGTAGATGTCTTATTATCTAAAATGAAATCTTGTACTAAATGTGTGAATATTTTGATCTTTTAACGATAGCAATTCTTTTTATTAGTAAGACAAAGAAAGTATTTAGGAAAATATTCAAACATATGCGTATAAAATTGAGACATGAGGATTTGGTGGTGTTTTAATGATTATGAATCTTTAAAACAAACTTTTTTAAATGCATATTTTCAATATTTATAACTTTTAATCAAGTTATTCTTCATATTTAACATGAAAACCTATAAATAAAAAGTCAAAGTTATAACAAATTAATAGAAAAATCTATAATGAAAATAACTCTTAATACTTGAACACTTTCTAGCAATGTAAAATACTGCCAAAAAATTTAGCGGAGCGACAAAAAATCACATATGAAAGGTGTGCACTATTTCTTACATTAATTTGGTGCATGGGAAACAAAAAATTGAATGGATGAGAAGACTTAATGACCACTCTCTATGACCACTTGATCTATAGACTAGTATCATGTATTGGCAACTAAAAAAATGTAGTAGTGGCTTCTTTGAAATGCCAAAAAGATGAAAGAAATTTTCAACATGATATTGAGTGAAAATGCATCATTCATGTTATGATTCCAAGAAATTATCCTAGGTTGTAGCTCGGAGATGCCTGGTAACTTATAAATTCAATTATTGTTGCAGGGTTTAATGGAAGGAATGACGATTTGGTTCAAGCCAGATAACTACTTCTACTCTGTTTCACTCCAGACATGCATGAACACCCTTAGACTACAAGGATTTAGACCACCAATGCTCACAGTTTAGATATTTAGGTGAATATGGAGAATACTAACCACACCAGCAGATACACAAGACCATGTGATGGCCTGCTGCAACTAGTACAGAAACCTGCGAATCTAGTCTATTAATGCAAAGACAGGATGACAACTCTCTTGCATTAGATAGAAAGAAACCTGAGAAACCTATTCAATGATGCATTCAATATTCCAACACAGAGATAAGATGACAATTATCTAGTGCTAAACATTGAGAGATCAAGAACACAGAAGATACAGGTACAAGCTTAGAACAGAGGAAAATGAACAATGAGCAGTTAACAACAAAAGAAGCTTGTATTGCTGAAAATGAAGATGAGATGCTGCAAGCGACAAAGTGTCTACAGTCTTCAGAAGTTGAACCTTACATCAAATGCCAACCCTGATTACATCTTTCTTCTGGATATTATAAGTTTACATTATAATGGCACCTGGCTGTTTAGGTATGGAGGGGTCTTAATTAACCACCAACTGCATTTAACTGCCTGATGGAGTCTCTGAACAAAGCTAGTTGCCTACCTATGTAAATCTGACTTGTACAACTATTGTGTTGTGCTTTAGGCGATTGGAAGCAGTGAAGTCCATGACTGATAAATTCTGTTATAGAGTTGTGCTATGTCCCTTTCTCCTTTTGGCCATGCTTTCTGTTTAATGTGGTTGTGGGGATCCGATTGTTATCAGTCAAGTAGAGCTAGTCATCTCCTTCCTTGGGTAATAGAACGGGCATAGGATGTAGGGTGCATGGGTAGGTGGACAGTTAGGATGAGCGAGACAGATGACCGTCAGATCGGGGAGATGAATGGTGGAGATGGCTCAGCGAAGGCTATCGACCGAGGTGGGAGCGGGGTGTATTAGGGCCGTTGGATCTTCAACGGACATATCGGATGATCATTGGGCAATGGAGTTGCGTGGGAGCCAACAGGTGAGGGTGGTTTACTTGGGCGGTAATAGTTTTCATTGCACCGCTTTTGGGCGCTAAGTGGTAATTTCTCGGGGCAGTGCGATTCCACAAATCGAATGACACGTCGCAGTGGATGAGAGAGAAAAACCGCTCTCATCGCGCACTATCGTTCGATCTCGTTGTCTGCGCGATATGAGCAAAGGCCGTCAGATCTTGGTGGAGATGATCTAATGGCAGAGAGTGGTCGAGCAGGTCACTTTTATCGAGTGCAATGTGAGCCATTGGATTGGTGGGGGCTGATCAACGACGGGGATGCAGCGCGATGGGTTACGAGCACACGAATACATATGGTAGGGTTTTACAGGTGCTTTGAAGTTTTGCACTTGGGGCTAAGGCCAAAGGGGGTTGCTTTGTCGGGTTTAGAAGGTAAATAGGGAAATGGAAATGGTGGAGAGTAAGCGGGGTAAGAAGAGAAGGGGAAATTGACCCATGTGGGGCCCCTTTGAGGACACAACCAACAGACCAGGCCTTTCTTTGGCATTAGAAAGTCAGCGCTGCACAACAGAGCTAACACTGGCTCTTTCTGGGGATGAAATCCTCCCTATGAGGTTTCAAGAACCGTAGACCACTGTCTTTCATACAAAAGCAAGATCAGCAAGAATTCTTAGTATTCCATTGAGAATGAAGTCTAATTAAGCCTACACTAAAAATTGTAAAAGAACATATTTACAATGTTGGGGCCTAAAGGCCTTAAACAACATAAATGTTCAAAAACCGCCCATTAACAGGGCCATCAAAAACTGTTTCTCCTTCCATACTTTGCAGCATGAAAGTATTGTTCCCCTGGACCTGAGTAATGACAAAAGGTCCTGTCCACAGAGCATCGAATTTTCCATGATTACCTTTCTTTTCCTTCAATGCATCCCATTTAAGGACCAAGTCTCCAATTTGAAAATTGTCCATCTTTGCCTTCCTGTCAAAGGCTTCCTTGATTCTCTTTTGATGTGCTGCAGGCTTTTGAATAAATTGATCTCTGATCTAATGAATTTTAGCCAAGTCACCAATCCTCCTTGCCATGTCACTTTCTTCATTCTTTTCTTCTTGCAAGAATTTGGCCACAGGGAGGGTCAATTGGATTGGGAATACAGCCTTAGTGCCATACACCAGCTTGAAAGGAGAATTCCCTGTGGATTTCTTTGTGGCCACCCTGTCAGCCCACAATGCAAACTTTAGTTGGGAATCTCAGTTCCTTTTGTTGTCTTCCAACAACTTTTTGATTATCCTTATCAGACTCTTATTAGATGATTCTGCTAGACCATTGCCTTGAGGGTAATATGAGGTGGAATGCACTAGTTTAATGCCCATTAAGTCACACATGCCCACCAACTCTTTTGCCTTGAAGGCTACTGCATTGTCTGTAACCAATTTTTGTGGACAGCTAAACCCGGTGAAATGTTTTCTGTCAAGAACTTCATGACAACATGGTGATCAAATTTCTTAGTAGGGATGGCCTTAATCCATTTAGTGAAGTAATCAGTGGCTACTAAGATCCATTTGTGCTGGCCACTAGAATGTGGATTAATTTCCCCTATGAAATCCAAGCCCCACTGCTGGAAAGGGTCACTGGCATGTATTGGCTTCAAGGGTAAGGATTTCAACTGTTGTTTTCCTTCAAACCTCTGGCATTTGTCACAGGATCTTACAAATGAGAAAACATCAGAGAAAATAGTGGGCCAATAATAGCCAGCCCTCAAGATCTTGTGGGTTTTGGTTTTCCAATAATGATGCCCTCCACAGATGCTGGAGTGGAACTGATGCATGACCTCTACATATTGCTCTTCGTCCAGATATCTTAAAAGGATTTTAGATGGATCCCTCCAATAAAGCAAGTTTTCATGAATACAGAACTTGGTTGCTCTGACCTTAATAGTCATGGCTTGGCTTGAACTTAGGCCTGGAGGAACTTCTAGCTTCAACAAAAATTGAGCTATTGTAGAATACCATTCACAAGAAGCTATATTTTTGGACAACAACTGGTCATGTCCTTGTCCTACTATTTCTTCTTCTGTTTGTCCATCATCTGGCTATGTTAGGACATCCGTTACTAAAGCAGAGGGCACATATGCAATTACCTTGGAGTGCAAAATGTAGATTCAGAAAGATTTTAAAGATTTGATAAGAGCATAAGCTTTCTTTTTGATAATATCATACCTTAGTTCAACATCCCTTAAGGTTTTGCTAAAAAATGCCATTGGATGCTCTGAATCCTCATCATCTTTCTGCAATAATATTGTTGCAAGGGTGTCACAGGAAGCAAAGCAGAAGATATGGAATTCCTTGCTATAGTCTGGGCTGATTAAACTGGGAGCTTCCATAATAGCTCTTTTGATGGCTTCAAAATATTTTCTTGTTGCATCAATTCATTTGACCTTTGATCCCTTTTTCAGCATGGAGGTGATGTGTTTTACCAATTCTGCAAAATTAGGAATAAACCTCCTTGCAAAATTTATTTTGCTTAGAAAGGATTGGATGTCATTTTTGATCTTGGAACAAACAAGGCCTATATTGCTTTCACTCTTTCTAGGTCAATCTTGACACCTGCAACAAAAACAATGTGTCCTAGAAGCTTGCCCTCTTGTAAAGCAAATTGTGACTTCTTAGGATTCACTGATATCCCAAACCTTCTGCACTTCAGAAACACTTTCTTCAAATGATGCAAATGATCTTGATGGCTGCTCGAGTATACTGTTATATCATCCAGGTAGACAAGGACAAACTTATCCTTCTCTCCTATAAACGCTATACCCATAGTTCTCTGAAAGGTGGCCCCAACATTCATCAGTCAAAAAGGCATCTGGGAGTACATAAAAGTGCCCCAAGGAGTGGTGAAGGTAGTCTTTTCTTGGTTATCTGGATGTACATCAACTTGGTTATACCCTGAAAATCCATCCAGGAAAGACATAACTTTAGCTCTTGAGACTTTCTGTAGCAAATGTTCCATTTTGGGCAAGGGATAGTTGTCTTTCTTAAAGCATTTGTTCAGGTTCCTGAAATTAACACACATCCTGATTTCTCCACTTTTCTTCTTCACCACTACCAAGTTGGCTACCCACTCCGAATATCTCAAGGGGACTACGATTTTGACAGCCAACAACTTCTTGATTTCTTTTTCGATTAGAGGGAGGAGCAAAGGATTTAGGGGTCTCAGCTTCTGTTTGAAAGGAATGGTGTCTTTTTCCAATGGGATCCTATGCTGGATGAAATTTTTGTCATAAGTTTTAAGGTCATTGTAGTCCCAGGCAAAGACATCAGCAAATTGCTTCATTAAGGTGCAATATTCAGAACTTTGGGCAGCAAGAAAATGGGTGGATAGATTTATATAATTTGGATTATATGGACTCCCTATGTTATGCTTATGGACTGCAGACTGATTTTCTTTTTGGGAAATCTTATGAGGCACGTCATTATGGTCAAACAACTTCTCTAGAGGCACTGTCCCTTTAGGTATATTATTGTTAGGCAATTGTACAATGTTGTCTTGGTCAATTCTATTCCTTAGTTGGGGCTAGGGACATTCCTCCAAGGTTTCATTCTCTTGATCAATTTGCATTTCAGAGAATTCATCAATGACTTGCAGAAACCTATTTACTTCATCATCATCCTCAAAGACTTTCCAGTGCTGGACATTATTAGGCAAGGATGGTCTGTATCTTACTTAGACTTCATAAGCCAATCTAGGGGGCATGGGAGGGATGAACATGCTAGTAGACATAGCGAGGGAATCAACAAGATGATTTTTTACTCTAGGAATATATGAGATACAAAAGCTATCAAAAGAGTCTTTGAGTCTCCATGCCTTGTCTCGGTACGCTTTTAGCCTTGGGTGCCTTGCTTGGAATGTTTTGTTCACTTGTTGAAGGATGAGATCAGCATCTCCAAACATCTTTATGTCTCCGATTCTCATGTCTTTATCAGTGTTTAAGCCTAATATCAGAGCCTCATACTTTGCCATATTGTTGGTGACTTGAAAAGTCAGCTTAAAAGGCAGATGTGTGCTTTCTTGTTTTGGAGACACCAACACCACTCCTACTCCTTTAGTTTCCTTTGAACAGGCTCCATCAAAGAACATATCCCAAGCCTATGTCCCTTCTTCTTCCATGGACTGACATATTGGTTTCTTGAGTTGCACTGAGGCTCTCTGGGATTCCTCAATTTGGAGAATACATGCTCCAAAATTAGTGTCCACAGCGTAAATGGGATGATTAGTGGGATTCTTCTCATCACTGATGATATAGGTCAATTGGGTTTCCCTGTTTAGTCTTCTGCGCTCTCCTCGAAAAACTAGGACGGTGGCATAAGACAAGTAATTTTGCAATGTCCCACCCAACCTCTTAATCCACCCTCTGGAAAGTAGCATACCAAACTTAGGGGGAATATCTGCTACCACAATATCCATCATCATGCTTTTCATGGGCAGTTGAGTTAGGGTGATGGCTAAGTCTTTGATTAACCCCAGACATTTCACCTTCCTCGAATCAAAGGAGAACAAGTCATGATAAAGTCTAGTAATATCAAGGCCTAACTATTCCATGACAGCTTTGGGCGTCAGATTATGGTTGGCACCTGTGTATAGTAGACAGTCGTGGAGGATTTTGTCATGAACGATCAAGGAGACATAAAATGATGGGGAATTGTCATCAGCAGGTTCAATCATTGGGCTAAGCACAACTGCAGGTTTATCATCTTGTAAATTCACATGGTCATTGGATGCTTGTGTGGCTTCGAGCTCAAGGGCACCAAGGATGGGCTTCTTAAAGACCTCACTCTTTACAAGTTCTATCAGAGGCACAAATATTTTTAACTTTTGGACTTTTGATTTAAAACTGAAAGGGGAAGGGGATTTATCAGGGCCTCTTACCTCTTGAGCTAGTGCTTTAAGGATGATGGGATCAGCTTCTAGTTTCTTTCGCTTGATTATCTGCTGCTCTGTGGGGACAACAGCTCTTTGGGCAGGATTCTCTTTGAAATTACTCGTTCTTGACCTCAAGTTATATCTCTGCTGGTCTTTAGTCTATAGAACAACTTCTCTATCCCACTCTTGACTGTTCTGGTCCATGAGTAATGACTCCTCATAGGTAGCTAATGTCGAAAAGGTAGCACTGCCCTTGTCTTCCATGCAGTGAATCTCATCCTCTTCATTAAACTGCTCCTCCTTCATGACTACATTTTGGAAAGGAGTCTTAACCCTTTGTTCTTCACTGGCCTCTTTGCCCCTCTGAATGATTTGCAATTGTTCATTTGCTCTTCTATATGGATTTGGATTTCTTGGAGCAAATGAATTAGGAAGCCTTGCCTTCCCAGGACTCTGCTTAATCTTCAGGTTGGAGATTTCAGCAGCCAATGACTCTATAATTTTAGACATTCTGTCCATTTTGGGATCTGAAGATGAAGAAGAAGAGGAAGACTCACCTCTCTACCTCCTTCTATCAGCATGTCCTTTGAGTTTCTCTACAGCCATGATATTGGATTCCACCTCCAAGGCTACATCTTACATTTCAGCTAGAGAAGCACATCTTCTTTCTCTTAACAGTAGGCAGAAATCAGAGTCAAAGGCATTGGCATAGGTGATTTTGGCAGAGGTGGGGGTAGACTTCACTTCAGGTTGTATCTTGCTATACATGCAATTGAACCTTTTATTGAAATCTAACAATGACTCCCCATTTTCCCTTTTCAGGTTGCCAAACTCAATATGGTAGTATAGCAGGTCCTTCTTATCCCCCAAATGCTTTAGAAACATGTCATCTAATGCTTCAATGTATGCTATAGACCTACAAGGAAACTCTTTGAACCACTTTCTAGCCTCTCCATCAAGGCTTTAGACAAATAATCTCATCCACACATCATCTTCACTGATATCTAGGTTATCAGCATAGCTATAAAAAGACTCAAGGTGTTCTTCAGCTATTACTCCCTCTGTCCCAGTGAACTTAGGCATATATTTCTGATATTCTCCCACAGGCATGGCATTCAAGGGAGTAGGCAGTACCAAGGGCCCATACCTAGCAGCTATGATTCTTTCCATTTTGGTGCGTGCTTGTGGACCTGCCATGGCTGGGGTGGATGGAAGAGTGCTTACAGTCTGAAAGGTAGGGAGTTGAGAAGTAGCTGACACAGCTGAGGGAAACTAATGGAATGGAAGGGAGGTTTCCTTTGGGCTGAGATCCAAAGGGGACCTCACTAAATAGGGAGCTTTTTGAATCTCTGTAAATATTTCTTCACTACTAGTACTAGAGGCTATATTTTCAACCTGTAAATGCTCTGTTACAAGCCTTTCTCGAAGAGATACATAAGCTTGTTTAGGCTTACCCGATCCTGATGCTCCCTTTTGTGATGTCTTTCTTTGTTTGACAATCTTTTCAGGGTCAGTTATTGGGTCAGCTGGTGATTTCTGAGGATTGCTCTGAGTATGCCTCACAAACTGAGCCAGAACTATGATGTGGAGTTGCCAAGAGTTTCGGCCTCCAGTAGAGTCCCCAGGTAGATGATTACAACCAAAAATATGTCCAGACTTTGTCTATCATCAAAGTTGGATCCGTGTCATTCTCCCAGGGAAGTTGAGCTTCAATCTCCTCTCCCCAGCAACGACGCCAATTATGTTATGATTCCAAGAAACTGTCCTAGGTTGTAGCTCGGAGATGCCTGGTAACATATAAATTCAACTATTGTTGTAGGGTTTAATGGAAGGAATGATGGTTTGGTTCAAACCAGATAACCACTTCTACTTTGTTTCACTCCAGACATGCATGAACACCCTCAGACTACAAGGCTTTAGACCACCAATGCTCACAGTTTAGATATTTAGGTGAATATGGAGAATACTAACCACACCAGCAGATACATAAGACCGTGTGATGGCCTGCTGCAACTAGTACAGAAACCTGCGAATCTAGTTTATCAATGCAAAAACAGGATGACAACTCTCCTGCATTAGATAGAAAGAAACCTGAGAAACCTATTCAGTGATGCATTCAATATTCCAACACAGAGATAAGATGACAATTATCTAGTGCTAAAAATTGAGAGATCAAGAACATAACAGATCAGGTACAAGATTAGAACAAAGGAAAATGGACAATGACTAGTTAACATCAAAAGAAGCTTGTATTGCTTAAAATGAAGATGAGACGCTGCAAGAGACAAAGTGTCTGCAGTCTCCAAAAGTTGAACCTTACATCAAATGCTAACCCTGATTACTTCTTTCTTCTGAATATTTATAAGCTTACATTATAATGGTACCTAGCCTTTTAGGTATGGAGGGGTCTTAATTGACCACCAACTGCATTTAACTACCTGATGGAGTTTCTGAATGAGGCTGCTTGCTTCCCTGTGTAAATCTGACCTGTACAACTGCCTTGTTGTCCTTTAGGTGATTGGAATGCTCGCAGTAGTGAAGTCTATGACTAATAAATTCTATTACAGAGACGTTCTATGTCCCTTTCTCCTTTTGGCCATGCTTTATGTTTAATGTGGTTGTTCGAGATCCGATTGTTATCAGTCAAGCAAAGCTGGCCATCTCCTTCCTTGGGCAACATAACAGATGTAGGATGTAAAGTGCATGGGTGGGTGGATAGTTGGGATGAGCAAGACAGATGACCATTAGATCGGGAAGATGAATGGCAGAGATGGCTTAGTGAAGGCTATTGGCCGAGGTGGGAGCGGAGTGTGTTAGGGCCGTTGGATCTTCAACGAACAGATTGGACGATCATCAGGTGATGGAGTTGTGTGGGCGCTAACGGGTGAGGGTGGTTTACTTGGGTGGTAACGGTTTTCATCGCATCGCTTTCGGGTGCTAAGTGGTAATTGATCAGGGCAACGCGATTCCACAGATCGAACAACACGTAGTAGCAGATGAGAGAGAAAAATAGTTGTCATCGTGCGTTATCATTTGATCTCGTTTTCCGCGTGATATGAGCGAAGGTCGTCAGATCTTGGTGGAGATGATCTGACAGTGGAGAGTGGTCGAGCAAGTCGCCTTTATTGGGCACGATGTGAGTTGATGAATTGGCGGGGGCTGATCAACGGTGGGGATGCAGCGCGAAGACATATGGTAGGGTTTTACGCTTGGGGCTAAGGCCAAGGGGGGTTGCTTTGTTGGGTTTAGAAGGTAAATAGGGAAATGGAAATGGTGGAGAGTAAGCGGGGTAAGAAGAGGAGGGGAAATGACCCATGTGGGACCCCTTTGAGGACACAATCAACAGACCAAGCCTTTCTCTGACATTAGAGAGTTAGCGCTGCACAACAAAGCTAACAATTCACATGGTAGGATTAGTGAGCATTTATCTAGGGAGCTTATGGGTGGTTCGTGTTGGCTGAAATGGATTCAAACAACTATTCCATGGCAAGAAAATTATGGAGAAACACTAACCTATGTCCCAATGTTGAAGAGGGATCATGCCTGTGGTAAATTAGAAATTAGAGGTGATGACTCTCCTACCTGGTCCATCAATGTTCTCTCAAAAACTAGAATAGATGTTCTAGGGGAATTCATTGACATACTAGAATATTTTAAGAAAAATTCTTATGATTCAAAGTCATAAGTGTATTATTGAAGTGGAAGCACACATTAAGATGGCTTAATTGACACAATTTAAAATCTTACTCACACTTTTGTAGTCTTTTGTGAGAAATCTAGAATGAGAAATATCTACCTTTAAAACTTTACATTCATCACACAACCTTAGCTCAATTACATAATCATAAATGAAGCAAAAAAAATGCTTATCAAACCATTAAATTGACAATATCACATATTCTTTTAAATTCATAAAACCATATCTTATTCTCACAACCTCAAGATGAATCATTAATTGCATGTTGTAGAGGAGATAAAGAATTTTCGAATGAATAGTCGAGAGGCTTAATTGATCTTTCTCTTGATGGGTTTAATAATGCATAAGGCCAAAACTTCCTAGGTGACTGGACTTTTTTTAATAAATGTTTTTGAACTTATGCACATTTGAATTGAATTGTCTCAACTGCACTGAGCTTGTAGGGCCCAAAAATGTCAAATTAACCTCTTTTGTAAAGTTCAATTGCTGCTTCTTCAGAGTAAAATAGTTCTATACAAAAAAGTCATTATTATATGAAGTTAAACCTAGATAATTGAATTCACTAATATCATTTCCATTGAAGTATTTTTTAATGGAAAATGTGTTCTCTACTGCTAAATGCTATTATGAGGAAAACATTGTTAAATCATTTCCTGACTCCAAAACTTGACCAAATGCTTTCTAGTGATAAAGAAAGAGTCTAACAGGCTTAGAAAACAATAGTGATTATATTGATGTGCTTAAAATCATTCATTTGCTTCACTTTATTACTTTGTGCACCATTCTCATAGTACTTGTCATTACTTTTCTAAAGTGTGGAATGTCTTTCCACATAAAAAAAATCCATAACTTTTATTAATAGAAATAAAAATTACACTTTGTAAACACACGAAGTGTGTATGATGTAAAGACATGAAAGAGAATCCTTGTATGATGCAAATCATCTGTCAATGGAGGAGCAAAGAATGAATCCCTATTATCAGAAAATATCCAATTTCAATTAAAAACCAAGGCATGTAGGCATGCAGACCACCCTAGTCTGAGAAGGGATTGAAAAGAAAAGAAAAAGTACAGATATCCAACAAGTAGTGTGACTACAAAAGAAAAAAAATTCAAGGCCCAAAACCCACACTAATAGGTCACAATAACCTTAAGAAGTAAGTCATGAACCCTAAAGGAGCCTGTGTAGAGGCTATGTAGAGAGTTGGCGTGATAACGCATGAAAAGGGGTTTAAAAACCCCATCCCCTTAACTCAGCACATGTGGATGGCATAAAAAAATTCGAAAAATCCCATGGTCCCAATGGCAATGTGCGCGACCCACGAATCAGAAAGCTCTTCAAAGATGACCCCTATGGCAGCAAGGAAAAGGAAAGGGACGTAGAGCCTAGAAAAACCCTCGTGAATCCTTGTAGAAGTGTTGAAGGAGCCCATAGTAGATAGAATGGAAATGGGAAAATATGTGAGACATACAAAACCACCACAATATGCCCATTCCATGTCTAGGCAACCAAACAAGGAGGTAAAGGCACAAAATATATCCATTGAAGCTCCATCCCATCATAAAATCCACCAAACTGAACCTAGAGACATCGCAACAACAACATAACCATCACACACACTTGCAAAGGAGGAAAAAATGTGATAGAGTAGGAGAAGATGGACAATCCCCAGGTAGAGTAGGCATGGTTAGCCGTGCTCCCCCATCCAACTTTTTCCTAGTACATGGTATGTTGTAGTGGAGTATTAGATTAAAAATTAAATTTAAAAAAAATATATGTGAAGTGCAGCTTTAGTTCAAATAATAATAATAAAACATAAACTCAATTAAAAAGTGATGAAAAGTAAAAAGTAATAAAGTTAATAATATGAATTACTTCACTTGTTATATGGCAATTTTGTTTTTAATAAGAAAACTATAAACAAAATTCATAATATACATATTGCATTAAAAGAAATATGTTTACAACTTTATATCTATACTTAAAATAAACCATTTTTCATATATATATATATATATATATATATATATATATTAAAAATTAAAAATTATCCTAGATTTATTTTAACTCCAGATCTACCAAGCAGGAAGAGGGATTAAATATCTTGAGATGAAAACTTCTTTTAGAGAGAAATGAGATTTGGTCCTTCTCAGTGCTTGGTAGATTCAGAGTAAAGATGGAGCTAGGTTGGTTTATTAGTATTACTCTAGTAAACAATATTTAAATGATTAATAGGAATTGAATGAAATCTCCAAGTGGCACGATGGAGTTGTTGACACAATGCGATCCCATGACCATATTACTTCAACGAGTTACCAATTCGCCATGGTTAAAAAAAAACATGGGTTCCCCTTCCTTCATGGAGTAAGTTATAAATTTAAAATTATATTTAAAATTTATTATTTTTAATTCTAAAACTTGTACAACTTTTGAACTACACTAGATATAATCCCAATTCTCCAAATATTTATTTATAAGAACCAAAATAAACTTTATAAGAACCAATAGGATTCATGATAATGATATCAACCATGTGGGACGATTCACCATTTTTGGGGTAAAAAAGAAAAAAGATTGAAAAATAATAAAATAGTAAAACTACTTTTTTCATCTTGTATTTTCAACATATCTCCCTATGGTTTTACTCAAATTTCGAGCTGGAGTACTCATTGGATGTAAAATTTAATTCCTCATCCAAGGAGTACCCATGTTGCATACTTTTGATGGACCTTACTACACAGAAAATGAGAAATAAATGAAAAAGCATGATTGCAATCACATTTTTCATGTATTTTTCATTTTTCGTGTAGCACGGTCCATCAAAAGTATGCAACATGGGTACTCCTTGGATGAGGAATCAAATTATGCATCCAATGAGTGTTCCCGCTCGAAATTTGAGTAAATCTATAAGGAGATGAGTTGAAAAAATAGTTTTTTCTTTTCTCCCTCTAAAATTTGATGATGTAGTCTAATATTATTTTATTATTTCCATTATTATTTTATAATTTCCTTAGGAGACCTGTTTTAGACCTCAAAATTCCCATCATGAGTTATCACAAAATTATTATTAGTAAGTTAATTTAAGTTGATGTGGTCGTTGAATTGATATAAAATAGATGTGGGCATAATTTTTATTGAAACAAAATTGCATTTGTTGACTTTTTTCCATTTTAGTCATGAGTTGAGTAATATTTTTCTTGATTTAATATATAAATAAATTTAATTTGTTGAAGCCCAAATATCTTATGAATATTAATATGTTGAATTAATATTAATATCTTTTACATCTTAGAAATTCAACATATTAATATAAAATCAACCTATTGAGCTTACATTTAAAAATATTGTCATACAATCTTTCTTACATTACGCCTAAAGCTTACACATCTCTCCCTAGAACACCTCGTGGTACAATAGTCTTCTTTTATGGCTTTAATGGTATATACATATGTAATAAAATATTTATAAAACTATTCCCTTCCTATATTTATTTTGGATTATTGTTTTTTTTATTTATATATAAATATAAAATAAATATAAATATGTTGTTGACTTTTATTGAAATAAAATTGCATTTGTTTGACTTTTCCATTTTTCTAATGAGTTTTTTCCAAATTTTCACCATATAGTTCGTATATTAATTTTATTGATTTAATATATAAAAATAAATTTAATTTGTTGAATTCGTTCTATCTTATTAATATTAATATGTTGAGTTAATATTAATATTCATTACGTCTTATAAATTCAACATAATAATATAAAATCAACATATTGAGTTGACATTTAAAAATGTTTTTTTTTTTTTTTTTTTTTTTTTTTTTTGAGTAAAAACTAAATCTATTAAGAAAGGAAAAAGTATAGTACAAACAAGCCTGGAAACACGCAAAGCAGAGAAGCAGGGGAACTGGAGGTGAAAGGAACTCAACCTCGTTCCAAAGAGAGATAACAGGGAATGGCTAAAGAGAGCAAAGGATTACATCTGAAATAACTAAGCAGAGAAGCTACCCCGAAGGGTTGTTTTCTACAAAACGACATTTCTTGCCTTTTTTCTTGCTTACTTTTGTCCACCCATTAGAGCTTGGCTGACTAGTAACAAGTTGTAGTTCATTCTGTTCTGATGGCTGAGCGTCTTTCTCCGAGTCTGAAGACGAAGAGAGATGAGAGCGCTTCTAGGAAAGCTGAGGGTTGGAGGGAACCTCCGGAACAGCTGAGGGAGCGTTCCTCGGAATGTCTTCATTCTGCATATCAGCGTCAATTTCTTCATCAACCTGCACATCTGCCTCAGAGTTCTCCTCCTCCGAGGCCGAGAAGTATAAGTCATCCACCGGTCGAGGAGGCTCAAATGAATTCCACCTTTTGGATTTGGGCTTGCGGTTCTGATTCTTCTTTTTATCTTTAAACTGCGAACATGTACTCTGAAGGTGCCCTGTTTGATGACAATGGCGACAACGGAAGGTTGTATTCTCGTAATCCAGTGACTGAGTCCAGTGGAAATCCCCAAACTTGAGGTTAATCTAATCCGGCAATCCTTTGCTGATGTCTATTTCTGCACACAGTCTGCCATAAGTGAAGAGACCATTGTCCCTTCTTGAGGTATCTGTAGCCAGGTATCGTCCCAAAGTATTCCCAATGGCTAAGAAAATAGAGAAGTCCCAAAAATGAGCCGGAAGATTTGGGAGCCTGACCCAAATGGGAAGCTTGGAGATCACTGCTGTTGAAGGGTCGAAATCAGGAAACCAGGGGGTAAGAAAAAGCCCTGCCGTACCCCAGAACTAAGGGCCTCCCGTTAAGGCTTTCTGGTAGTCTTCGTTTGAGTAAAAAATCACCAGGAAGAAACCTTTTGAACATAGGAAGATTTTGCATTTTTTAGTCCAAGAGGAATGAACCCAGTGATAAAGATCTACTGTGCGAGGCCATAGCCCGTTAAAGCTGTATATGAGTGCTGATTCTGCAAGAATCTGGTACCGGTTTTCAACCCTGGGATTAGAGAGGCTAATGGAGGGGATTTCCTTTGCTTTGTCAACCAGAAACGGCTTTGGAACACCATTTGGCTGGGTTGCCGAAGAAGAATTCTGAGGTTGGGCAGCGTTTTTGTGTGCTGCATCTTTGTAAGAGAAAGGTGGGGCAGAGGAGGTTTGCCCGAAGGAGCCACCTCTTAAACGAAAAGAAACCCCAATGGAGGCGTCCTTCTAAATGCTGTAAAAGGAGAGAGAAAGGGGCTGCATAAGTTGCTTACCCTTGTATAGAAGTTTGAGGCAAGAGGATGGAATCCCCAACCTACGTTCCAGTTTTTGCAGAAGATCCTGCACAAGATTTGCTGGATGCACCCATATCATTGTCGTTTTACCAGAAAGATTGACTTGGATCTGAAATGCAGGGGATTCTTCATGCAGATCTGGCTTGTTCAGGGGAGAGAGATGCTTCATATTTGAGCTCATTTGACATTGCCCCCTGATAATAGCTTGCCCGTAGATCTGGGTTTTTTTGAGGCACCAAGATCTGCGGAAATGACAGTCATTCATGGTCTGGACGCCTGGTTCAGAATTGAACCTTGACCCTGCAAACACAGCTTGGAATAAATGGGAAGAAAAAGAATCATGAGGACATAACGCTATTGACCTTGCCATAGGGTCCGTATCTTGACGCCGGATCTTGGGGGTTCAATGAATGCAGATCTGAAATAACTGCATATCTATGACCCCATTGAGTAGATCTGAAATTTTGGGTCCCTCAGCTTGGAAACCGCTGATATCTTTCATCGGAATAAGCTCCCCATCCCTTGCACGTTCAGAGATTTGAGCGCCAGGATGGAGTATGGAGTCTTCAAAACCTTCTGCGCAGAGGCGGATTGTGTTTTCCTTCTTCAAGACTCCGAGTTGCGCTGGCAAGGAGACTATGACCCAGCGGAGAACTGGGAACCCTATTACAGGCAGAAAAACTTTAAAAGCATTCCCGGATTTGGGTTCTGTAGGAAGAACGGGGAGCTGTGTTGCGCTCCTGGAGAATGGCTCGTCTGAGACGGAGAAAAAGATCGACACGGTGGGTAGCAGATATCCGAAAGCTGCAGAGACCGAAACCCTCGACGCCATCGCTTCAACCCTGCAGGACATTTAAAAATGTTAATATACAATATTACATGCAATCTTTCTTACATAAAGCTTAAATCCTACACATCTCCCCATATTGGGTTCTAGAGCGTCTCTTGAGACAAAAAAAAATAAAAATGACATTTACTTATGTATACAACTATATACAATGAGGATTTTAATAAAACTAAAAATAAGAATATTTCTATAAAGGGAGATTGAAATATATATAAAATATAACTAACTGTTATAAATTAACATTTGCGCATACATACATACATACATATATATATGTGCATAGATATGTTGTTAGATATGTTGTTATCTCGACTATGAGGGTTTTAATAAAATTAGAAATAAGAATATTTTTGTATATAAAAATGTCAAATTTATAGATGATCCATCTTGACTCTAGATTTACCAAGCACAAGAGGGATTAAATCTCTTGAGGTGCAAATCTTTGTTGAAGTTTTGCACTCAAAGCTGAAATGTGGGATTTGAAAACATTAAGAACAAAAATAATTTAACTAATGTGGGCCATAAATAAAATATTTCAATGACCATGTTGACTAAAATATTTGAATGGCAATTATGTATATATTATATTAAACAATTGAAAATATTTGTACTCAAAGTCGAAATGTGGGATTTAAAAAATATTAAGAACAAAAGTAATTTAACTAATGTGGCCCATAAATAAAATATTTCAATGACTATGTTGACTAAAATATTTGAATGCCAATTATGTATATATTATATTAAACAATTGAAAATGTTTTTTCCAAGGCCCATATTGAGTATGATATTTCATTTTTTTTTCCTGAGGAAATATTTTGGCAAATCCACCTGAAGGGGTCACTTCCCATTGACTTATTAGCACAACCTATCCCTGAGGGCATCGAGGAGAATTGACCCTATGACCTCCCATTAGTGAGGTGATTTTAGCGACGGGAACTCGACCAATTGAGCTAATCCTCAATCTTTATATGATATTTCAATGTTAACTATGTATATACTATATAAAATGATTTAAACTAATAGATTTATCAGTGTTAAAACATTTTAGATAGTCTAACTATTCTACATTTTGGACATTTTATAAGTATATTTTTTGGTTAATTTTGTGCGAAATACAATCAAGGTTTGTTGAAAAATTGCAAATTTAAGTTATGTAGTCTACACAATCGAAGTGTACAAGAAAATTTACAAGGTGATGAATATATTTATTCATTAAAAAATGCAATTTAAGCAATAAAAAATTACAATCTCATGAATAATTACATTGTAGTAAAATTCTATTGGTGGGTTGTTCAAAATGAAGCAGACATGCAATTTCTTCCATGCTTACTATAGAGTTCGTGTATGATACATACATACATACATACATACATACACACATACATATGGAGTTGATACCAACTTATACCTATTTTAATCTTATATATGTGGAGTTGATACCAATATAGACCCATTTTAACCCTGTATCTATCAAACACCGTGAGGGAGAAAATTTCTTGAGGTGCAAACCTTTTTTCAAGTTTTTTAATTAAAATTATGTTTGCACTTCAAGAGAATTGATCCCTCTTGGTGCTTCATAGATATAGGGTTATGATGGATCTATTTCAGTTTCACAAATTTGTGGGCTGATTAAAAATTAGGTTTTGTCATTAGACACAACATGATGTTGATGTCATTATATCATAGTATTCTTGCATTAACTAGTAATATGCATTAAGAGAGGCTAACCTAGAGAGATGAGGTCCCTACTCACTCCCTTTGCATCTTCTCCCTATCTTTCCTCCCAAACATGGATCTGGGATGGGAAAATTCCTTTCTTCCCTTTGGAGTCACAACATTTCAAGAATTGAATCACATTTCTTAGTAATCCCTCTTATAAATAAGGTCCATCAATATTTGTTATCAAGATAATAATGATTCTAGATGCAAACTTCGACCACCAATTCCTCGTCATAAGGATTTGGCTTTAACTAAAAAGGTATCATATGAAAATTCACACTTGATTATGGTCCTCCCCTCAAGAAATGGATCTATAGATATATAAGCTTGATGGAAATGATAAAATGTATGCTCTCATATTAATTTTGTTGCAAATGTTTCAATGTGTTCTTAATTTTTGTGAAAAAAGAGTTAACTTTTGGAATGTTCCCTAGTTCATGGGATGGCGAGGCAAGTACCTAAATTGGTGGGCAATGTACTTTATCTTAAAATGTATGTCCCATTTCTTGTCTCAATGTGGGTGTGTTATTCTTCCCCTTGATTACAAGAACAATGAATCAAAGTTGGTGGATATAGGGAATATTGTCAATAAATATATTGATAGATTTAAACCTAGACTATGAATTTTTATAAGGATATGTGTAGAGGCATGTTTATGGAAAGGAATCTTTGAAGCAATGATTTTGTCACTCGATAATTGATTGAAAATTTAGAATTTAGATCATTTATAACTTCCATTTAAATATAAATCCTGTCATAAGTGCACACATTTTGCAAAATATTTTAAATCATGAATGAAAAAAAAACCCTTGTAGAGATTATACAAGTAAGTAGGGAAATCAAATCTTAGTAGTAATTAAAAGAGGAGCCTCAAATCCATATTCTGACCTATTTTACATTTTGGCCCATCTTGATTTGGATCCAAATTCCTTATTGTCTCATCTCTCTAATCTTGAAACCACTCATCCACTCTTGCTCCAATTCTCACTCCTCAAGTTTTTATCTAACCGATTTATGATTCAAGGGGTCCATTTTCCCTCTACAAATAATGAATTCATCCGCGATCATAAAAAATGTAGAAAAGGAAGTAACACAAGAGAAATCATTTTGTATACAAAGTTGGATGTTCACCAGGAACAAATCCCTCCAACAACAATAGGAATATGACTTGGATGACAAATCACTCCCAAAGAAACGTGGAAAGGAAGCTCTTAAGTGAATAATAAATAATACTACAAGTAAAGAAAAATCCCATAGAATCCAATCATCATTATACTGGCTCTGATCTTATAATAGAGAAAAATCATGGAAAGAAAACTTAGATGAAGGCTCTTGTTAGACAAATACAGAAATACCAATAGTTAAATAATGAATATTGTCTCCTATAATAGCACAAGAATTTGAAATAGGTTTAAGGTGGAAAAAATAAGGGATGCCATTAATTTAGAGAGAGTAGATGTTATCCTTATTAAATAGTCAAAACTTAAAGAGAGTGCATTTTTATAAATGGGAAATAAGTACTAGAAATATAGATTTGAATTGGTGAGTAGTGCTAGGAAGCCATACAAAGGCATAGGAACATTATTGACTCAACACATTTTTGAGATAAAACATTCCTTGGTGACTCAATATGCGATCTTGAATAGTAAATTCCATAGATATTCTTGGTCTATATTCAATTTATTCAGTGTCATTCATTGCTCCACTATAGAAATAAACATGTTATATTACATGAAGGAAATGCGAGAGGCCGAATAAGATTGAAAAAAATAAAGAAATTTAAATACTTTAATTTGAACCTTTCTAAGAAGAAAAAGAAGAGGCACAAGAATTAGAGAGCTATATATAGAGAACATGGAATACTTGATCTTATATTTGGATATAGTGAAAATTAAACCCAAAAAGATTAAATTTGCATGGATAAATAGAAATATGGGTATGGGGTACATTGTAGCACGTCTCAATATATATATATTTTTAATAATAATCACCTTTTGGAAAACAATCATATATCCCATCACATTATTCAAATTAACATCTTGGATCATAAGATAATTTCTTACAAAAATTGATCCAAGGATCACCCTTATTTTTGTGGTATGAGAAGTTAAGAGAGACAAAATCTGCACTAAAAAGGTGGCAAACAATTATTTTCTTTGACCATTCTAGGAAAGGACAAATTTTTTATAGTAGCTCCAAAACATTTAATTCACCATGGAAATTGAAGTAGTATCCTTGCACAAAATGGAAGAATAATATTTGTCCAGAAAACTTCATGTAACATGTAGGAACAAGGAGAAACATTAAAGGTTAAAATACTAAACTGTAAGGACAAAAATGGAAGACAAAAAAACCATCTTCTTCTAGAAGTGAGAAAGAGCTAGGCAACAAAGAAACAATGTTGAAGAGATAAACTCGTCCTTAGGTGGAAGGATGTCAAACTTTGAAGCAATCAAAGGTTAGCTTATTATAATTTCAAAGATCTATGTAGAAAAGAGGAGCATCCATCATTTAAGGAATGTAACATCCTCACGTTCTATCCTTGCTTATTGTAACGATGATTATAATTGTAATGCCATTATGGAAGTACCACTACTGGTTGGACCTCTGATTAAACATATAATAATAATTATTAATTAATTAACAAAGATGAAGGTTGGATAGCCTTACAGATCCTTGGCATGAGGAGAAACTTGCTTGCTCAACTATCTTCACTTAATGTCACTCTAATGCCTAAAGCCTATTTTCCCACTTGTATTGCTTGAATCACCACAACCCATACCAATTGATAAAATTCCAAGGTTGCTTGAATACTCAGGGGGTTAGTTATCTAATGGGTACTAAGCGACGTGACTGGGAATGAAATTAAGTGAGAAGATATCGTTAGCAAATTTTACAAAAGTGAAGGAGTGGCACAACACCATCAGTTGAATTGCGAGGAAGTGGCATAAAAGGCGAAACCACCTCCTGATAGGTGAAGGGGTATGATTGGACTATCTTGTATAAAAGGGGAAGGCGATGACCATTCTGGTGGTTCCACTTATAGACTAATAGGGGATTATTTTTGTCTCTCGCTTGCAGACCATGAGCGGAGAAGGAACTCAAGAGCCAAGCCAAGCTCTAGTAGCCACAACATAAGAGAGAAAGAAGGTGTGCTAGATGCTGGGAGATTGGGATTGGTTTGCGTTATATGTGTCACATTCCCTTGTTTTTTGATGCATTGTCATTGAGCTAATAACTTGCACTTGTGATATGGTTGGGTTTCCATGTGGTTATGCCTTATAACTAGTGAGATATTTGTCTAAAATTGTGTATCTTATGTTAACTTTAGTGAATGAATGGGCCATGAGAGTGTTTGATCTGGCCTAGGGATCATTAACTGCAAGAAATATTGCAGTGTAGTTGGCCTATGGTTGGGTGGACAGTGGAAGTCCCTCCTTCAGTTGCCAGCTAAATCAATATACATAGATAAGTACATCTACATGTGCTTATGTTTCACTTTGAATAAAGAATGATGATGTTATGTGTTATAATGATGAATGTATCAATATTTCTAGCACAGGAATGTGTTATTCCTAGTTTAAGTATGGGGGATTACGCAGTGCATTATATTAGATATCATTTTTGGGATTCAACTGCGTTAAGTAAGTCATTCAAACGTATGACCATTTCCATGAGAGGTAGTCGTAACTGACTAATTTCTCATGATTTTTGAATAGTTCACTTAGCACTCATTGCATCGGGTGATGCTCACAGGGGTGAAGAAGTGGGATTGAAACTAGTGAAATGTGGAGAACGAATCACATAGCATCAATCATCACTTCCGGGGCTTGCACCCGGTAACCAGGACTTCCCAGGAGGTCACCCATCCCAGAACTCCTCTGGCTCAAGCGCGCTTAACTGTGGAGTTTTTCCCACAATCAAGCCCACTTAGCTTGCTACCCCATTTGCTTTCAATCTAATGGAACGTTTGTTTTTATAGGAGAGATTAGAAGGAGCGTATCCATTTTTCAAATAGAAAATCAGATCTGCATATTGTGATTTAGGATCTGTGATACTTATCTGATTGATCTCTTCAGTGTCTTTTGTACCATCAGGTTCTTGAATATTGGATGCTCCTGTTAACAACCTGCAAAAACCTTGGCCTTTGACAAT
This sequence comes from Pinus taeda, assembly GCA_000404065.3. Lineage (NCBI taxonomy): Eukaryota > Viridiplantae > Streptophyta > Pinopsida > Pinales > Pinaceae > Pinus > Pinus taeda. The sequence goes on from APFE031146539.1 coordinate 72,108, forward strand.
CTTTGCTAGCTTGATTTCTAAGTCATATTCTTGTAATGTTGTGACCCAATTTGCTCTCTTTTCTCCTAATTCCCTTTGAACTAGTAATTGTTTTACTGCTAAAAAAGGAATTATAACTTTTCTGTGAGCTTTTAAGAGAAAGGGTCTGTAGTGTTTAATGGCTCTGTATACAACAAAGGCTTGCTTTTCAACTTTCGAGTAATTAAGTTCAGCACCTTGGAGATTTGAACTGTAAAATGAGATCGGTGCCTCCAAGTTTTGATCATTAATCTAAGTCAGCACTGCTGCATAAGAAAAGGCGGATGCAAGGTTATATAGTATGAAATGACTTGAAAAATTGGGAGTGCTTAAAGCAGGGGCGTTAATTATTGATTGTTTGATAGAATCAAATGCCTCTTTCTCTGCGGGTCCCCATTTAAACATCGAATTTTTCTTAATCATTGTTTGCAATGGTAAAATAATCTGGGAAAAATCTGGAACACATTGTTTAACAAAGTTAATTTGACCCAAAAATGACTGCATGGATTTTTTATTATGAGGGAATGGAATATTAGAAATATCTTTAATTCTACCTGGATCAATATAAATACCATCCTTTGAAACAATGAAGCCCAAAAGCTTTCCTTGATTAAGAGCAAAAAGGGACTTCTTTGGATTGAGCGAGATACCATACCTTTTGCAGCGTTCAAAGATTTGTTTTAAATCATGTAAATGATTAGACCTTTTCTTGGAAAATACAGTAATATCATCTAAATAGACAACTACTGATTTATTGATCAAGCCTTTGAATGCTATGTCCATTGCTCTCTGGAATGTAGCTCCTGTATTGATAAGTCCAAAAGGCATTTTTTGGTAAGCATAAGTTCCCCACTTAGTTTTGAAGGTAGTTTTAAGCCTGTCATCAGGATGGACTAAAATTTGGTTATATCCTGAAAAACCATCTAAAAAGGACATTAAATCAGAACCAACTACTGAATGGAGTGTCTGTTCCATGGTAGGTAAAGGGAAGTTATCTTTCTGGCTTGCTTTATTAAGATTTCTGAAATCGATGCAAATCCTGATGTTGCCATTTTTCTTTCTAACTGGCACCATATTGGACACCCAGTTGGAATGTCTGATAGGAAAAATTATCTTAGGCTTTAAGAGTTTATTTAACTCAGTTTTTATTTGACTCTCTAGGTTAGGATGAATTTTCCTTAACTTCTGCTACACTGGTTTTTGTTTTAAAAGCATTGGAATAGTATGTTGAATGATCGATGTATCGTATGTTTTCAAATCATCATATTTCCAAGTGAAGACATATTTATTCTTACGCAACAATCTAATGAATGTTGTTATTTCTTCTAAAGAAAGTCCTAATCCCAAATTGGTGTTTTGAGGGTTTTCCTCAGTACCTAGGTTTATCAACTCAAATCTTAAAGTGGAACTCTGGAGCTTTGAATTGATCACCTGTTTAAACTTGTCTTTAATATCATAAAGATCTTCTAGCTTGACCACTGGTTTTGGTATTGAGTTTTCTTCTTTCTTTTCCTTCATTTGAAGGTCATGATCACTTTCATCAATGATTTCATCATCATAGGACTTGTCAGAAATCAAGAAATTTAAAATGTCTTCATCATGATTGAACACTCGCCAATTGGTGACATTATCGGGAATTGATGGTCTAAAAATTAACTCTACTGAAAATCTGTCTGGGCTGTAATCATCGGAAGGTAAGAGTTTGGAAGCAACATTAGCTAGCAGGTCTGTTGCTGCATTCTGGGTCCTAGGGATAGGAGAAATATTGAATGCTAAAAATTGAGATATGAGTTCCTGCACCAAAGACTGATAGTGTTTGAGATGACTAGAAAGGCAATGAATTGTATTTCTAACTTGTTTTATAACAATTTCTGAATCACCAAACACTTTCAAATATTGAACTTTAAAACCGATATCTTTGTAGAGTCCTTGAACTAAGGCCTCATATTCAGTTGTATTGTTTGTGCATTCAAATTCTAATATGCACAATAACATAGTTTTTTCTCCCTCGGGACTTACTAAAATACATCCTGCTCCTGCACCTTCACTAGATTTAGACCCATCAAAGTACAATGACCAAAATAAAGAATTATCAACAATTTTATTTACAGTTTCCTCAGCGATATTAACACATCTTGATCTAACAGTTTGTGAGAAATTTTCGATTTGAGATGTGAAATTATTAACTGAGAAAGGAGATGATTGGGCGGTGAAATTGCCAAAGAATGATTCGGATGAATAATTCCCCAAAATATTGCTATTGGTTGATTTTCCTGTTCAAATTCAATAACAGTATGGGTCATATGTTTCTCCCGATCGATCTTGATCTGATTTGGCTTTCCTTTATAAGGTAGCCACATATGGGACCAATCAGTGGAGATATAACCATGGAGTTTCTCAAACCAATCTCTACTCAGAATCAACCCATAAAATTCAGGTATATCAGCAATTAGAATATCAATTCTCTGAACCACTCTTGGATCAGCTGATAACCTGATAGTTACGGAGTTGATTTCTCCTAAAACCTGGACCTTTGTTCTATGCAACTGTACAATGTGAATTGCAGACTTTTGGGGTTCAATGTTTAGTTTGGAACAAAATGAAGCTGGCATTATATTTGAGGAGGCCCCTGAGTCAATCAAATAGTTGTGTAGATTTCTATTATAGATCTTATAGGTTAAGAGGAAAGGAGGAGTATGTGAAATTGATCTATCTCCAATTAAAACAGCATCAGTAGCTTCCACTCTACCAGGAGGTTGTTGGCCTGAATCATTAGCAGCTTTGGACATTACAACGTTAGGAAGAGGTGAAGAAGGTACAACATTTAGCTCCTTAAGAAGTAATATCTGTTGATGTTTGAGTTTGTTAAGTTCAAACATAGTAATATTTGCCTTTGTCTTCTTCATATCTTCGATAATATTGGAATCCATAGAATATGACACTACCAATGTCTTAGATGTTGAAGGTAGATTTGAAGATGATGGCTGATTTTGAGATGGTATTGCTGCAACTTTCTTTGTGGGAACCTTTTCTTTAATAGTAGTGGTACCTGCATTCCTTTTCTTCGAAGTTGTCTAAACAAGTTCAGGAGTACCCTTACTCCTGGTAGACACAGGGAAAGCTTGCTATTCATTTTCTGTATCAGAATTAGGTAAAATAAAGTCCCACATCCCATGACATTCTACAATCTCGTCTTCTTCGGGTTCTATAGATGATAAGATTGTTTTGTCCTCTTCTTCCTCTTCAGGATTTGAATCTGCATTGGATATAACATTTGGTGGTTTTGATTCAGGTTTCTTAAAAATTATAAATGGCCTTTTTGTTGAAGTCTCAGTAACTTTTTTTTTTGATTTCTACCATCTCATTTGACATAGTCTTGAGGAATTTTTGGAGACCCTCCATATCATATTGATCTTTGGGGGTTTTCTTCTTTGAATCATCCTTGAAAGAAACTTTTTTGGATTTTCTATCTTCAAGAGCAGCTTTCTTCTCTAAAGCGATAATGCGTTTCTCTACAACAAGTGCCTTTTTCATGTTTTCAGCATAAGTTGGTTTTGCAGCTCTATCTACAAAAATAGCTATATTTGAGGGTAGGGCTGTTATATACCATTCGCTTTTTATTTTCTCACTTGGTTTAGAGGCGGTTGGAATCTTATTCAAGAGTTTATTGAATCATGAGTTGAACTCCTTTATAGGTTCTTTGGATTCTATCCTAAGATTGGAGAGATCGTTGATTAATGTTGCTAAAGATCTATCATCGCCATACTTAGAAACTATTCTTGAAAAATGTTCAACTCGTAATGGATCCAGAGGGCAGGGAAAAATACCAAGACCTAGCTGATCCTTGTAAAGTATAAGGGAAAAGCCTAACAGCAACATCTTCCTCTGTCACTCCTTTTAAATTAACCGACAACATGAAATTGTTAATATGCTCCTCAGCTTGTGTCCCTGTATCTGGATTAAATTTTGGCAACCATTTTTCAGGAGAATCTGGCAATGGGTGTAATGGTGCAGGCATATTGACCGCACCAGGACTACTCCATGGATTTTGAGCCATTGTCAAACTTATAATAGATGATATTGCCAATGCGATTCCAGATGTTTGAGAAGGAGTTGATATTGAGGTTTGAGGTGAGGATGTTGAAATTCCTGATCCCTGTTGAACAACAATGTGTAATGGAGGAGTGGATGGTTGACTTCGCACTGGGGAAGATGAAATGGAGGATGATGATGAGAAGGTCTCACTGTCAGATCCTTCAGTGTTATTTTTTTCCCTTTCCTTTTGGGTAAAGGCAACTCAGTAGGTTCAATACCGAGCTTCCCACTTTGAAGTCTGGTTAGAGGGTGAGGTAGATTGAATTACGAAGTCTCACTACCTTGAGATACCTCAGATTTCTGTGTTGATATCGAAAAGCCTTGAAGTTTCTGGATGAGAGATTGCACTTCAGGGGACTCAGGACTTAATCGATCTGAAGTATGGTGGGTTTGAGTAGTGGTAGTTGACTCCTCTTCTTCTCGTTTGAATACTAGTGTTCCAACATGCAAACGGGAGGTCCGAGGTGAAGTGGAGGGAGATTTACTCGCAGAATGGTCTATAGGTTTAGGTTTTCTCGCCATTCACAGTTCATGCCCTCCTTCTAGCACCAAAAATGTTGATGTCTCGAAAATCGCTGCAACAACATCGGGGAAAACCACCCGGTCCGAAACTTAAAGGCAGCCCCTTTTCCCTTTGATGTGGTGGCTCCGACTAGGAATAATGGGACCAGTTTCCCAATGATGGATAAAGGGGGTGGATAAAAGGTTGGTTCTCTAATATATAATAATAATGGATGAATGATTTAATCTAAAAAGTAAAATTATAAACAACTAATCTATCCCGGGGAATTTCAGCTTAAGTGTAACTTTTGATGATCTTTATCCACAAACAGGCATATAGATGACTCTATTGGTAAAAAAAGACATTTATTCATATGATAATTACTTTGTTCAAGTAGTTTAACAAAGTAATGATTAAAACATTATTACATTATTCATCATATATCACTGACATACATATGATTGAAAGAATAACACTCCTTAAACATTCAATAGTGATAAGTATAAGGACTGTTGTTAAAACACATACATATATTCAATGATAGCAAGATTAAACAAATGTTGATTCACATGAAAGAATGAAACAAGAGCATATATAATAGTACCATATGTTATTTGGATCACTCCCAATATCAATCGCATTCAAATTCCTTCCTCTAACTTAGAAACACTTTCACAACAAGGCAATAGTGCACATCCCATCAAAGCTTTCTTCATTAAAATTCAGAATCCTGGCCTAGTATTTATAAGAAAAACATACCAGAAGCACAATAGTGTGACTTCCTGATTTGAGATTATACAAAAACTGAGGACTCTTTCTAAATGCATGAAAGGGCCTATAAATACTAATTAGGATAACTAATTAAAAAATAAAATGTTATTAATTGGTACAACTAAATCATGAGTATCTCCTAAGAATCGGTTTGTTTGCAGTCAACAGCATGGTTCATTGTTTTGGATGATCTCCCTTTGGCTTGAGCTGGCAGATAGCAAGCATCGGTTGTAATTCTGGAGGGCGAGTGAGATGAGAATGCAGTTGGGCTGAGTACGTGGCATCATGGATTTCGGGAATCATGCAAACGATCGCATCGGTTAAACATTTGAGTGCGGCCCTTTGACTATATGGTTTAACTAAGAAAAACCAAAAGGTATCCCAAGTTAAACTTTGGATGCCAGCGATTAATCTTTCATTCTTCTCCAATTCTTGATTGCATGTTTGTTCCAATGCTTTGGCTGACGGTAATTTACCTGGAGTGCACTGTGAAATCATGTTAGACAGATAAAGAGTGTCATTGATTAACTCAATTAAATTACTGGTATATAATCTGCATCTTGAGGTTTCTCTCTCCGCTTTCATTGGTTGTCACTGCCATTCTAGGAAAAGGATTTCTTTGTGTGACTCTAGAATTTTAGGTAGATGCACGACTTTCCCTTCACTGGTGTCTTGCCAAGCGAGAAAGTTGGTTAGAGTCTCATCGGCCTATTCCAAATCCTACCTGGCATCGACTGATTTGTCAACTATTGATGTAGTAATCTCACAAAGGGTCTCAACCAGAGAAATGTTATGACATAGCATTTTTAGCTGTGTAATCAATGCTTTATTGATCTGGAGAGCTTCGGACCTGAAATCTACTGGTTGCAGAAGACACTTGAACTTTTCTACTTGGTGTGACAGTTGAGAAATTTTCTCGTCTTTCGTCTTACTCATTTGCTCATTCATTGTCTTCAATCTGGCCAATGATTCGGATAATTCCTTTTGTTTCTGTACTGCACTTAAATCTATCCTCTGCTTCTCCCTGAGCAATTGCTCATTTAATTGATTGTTTATCTGCTGCTGTGTTGATAGTTGCTGTTCTAACTGTTCTATTTTCGTTGTGCTTCGGACACCTGTGACTGCAATGAAACAATTGTTTGGTCTCTTTCCTTAAGTAGATTGCTTACTTCCAAGGCTTTATCCATAGTGGCTACCGAATAGGCTCCAACATACTGAGAAAGTTTTGTAAGGTCATCGGAAGGGTTAAATTCTTCCTTCCATACCACATTAGCCATCTCTGTTTGTGCTGGTGAAAGGGAAGATTGATCAAGTCTCATCGTTTTCCTTTGTCTTTTCACTACAGCCCTGTGTTTGGGACTGTAAAAGACATCTAATGGTGGTATGTCTTCTATCTGTAAAAAAATCTGATCGGATGGATCCTTAGGAATTGTTTCTACATCTATGCTGGTGGGTAGGCCGCTGGTTCCTTCAATTGGAACCACTGTTGCCGCTATATCTTGATCGATTGTTACTTTAGGTGTGTTGAAACCTTGTGAACCTTCCAGATTTCTTATAATAGAATCGAATTGTTGCCATTCTTGGAGGAGCTTGGGATCAATCTAGGTATCTAGATTGATGTGTTCACTGCTCTTGTCATGTTCTTTTTTCTGCTCTTTCTCCTGTTGTTTCCCCTGATGTTTCCCCTGCTCTTTCTTATGCTCTGGTTCTTTTCCTTTTTTGGGAATCTTCTCTATAGTAGGAGGTTTATCAATAATTTTCTATTCAGGCTCGCTTGATTGAGTTGTTGGGGTTGTCGCTAATAAGTCCAGAGGTAGAGTTTGCAACCTCTGTTCACTGAGCCTATTAAATCCTACTAGCCCTTCATCATTATATTTCATTTTGGCCAGTGTTTGTACCTAGAATAATGATTCTGCTGAAGAAAATAGGTCATCAAATTCGTCTTTTTCATGTTCAAACCTTGTTAGTTTGGCTTGTTCAAGAACAGTATAGGCAACTTTCCTTGGATCGAATTGCCTGTTAGGAATAGTTGCGAGATTGAGCATGTTTATATTTTCTGCCTCCTTTTCAGCATGCTTGTAATCGTGTAGAGTATAAACACCGCATCTCAAAGGAAATGTAGGCCAAGCCTGTTTTTTAGAATTCTTAAGAGTTTTGGATATTCCTGTTGTTGTTATTTGGTAAGCCAATTCTCAAGCTAACAGCTTATCAGGTACAAACAGAGGAAAAACATGAGGTCTTGTGAGACTACCAAAAACCCTTATATATGTAAACTTGTCTTCCCCAAACCAATTCCCTAAAGTAGTCAAGTCAATCTCTGCTTCCATTGAAATCTTTGGGGTAGGCTTATCAAAAATGGCATAATAGACAGGCAACATGAAACCGTTACCAATTTGGTACAAGTAGTCTTTATAGTGCGCCTTCCATAACTTTTGATGATAAATGTGGATTGGTTGAGGGTCTTGTGAAGTCCATCTCCACCCGGGTACGGGAAATTCAGATTTAAAGCAAAGAGTATCCATAACATAAACATTGTAATAGAAAGGGAGAATAGTTCTGGTGGTTACGCGTGTATTTGATCTAAATTCAAGAATTGCAGTAGCTAACTTGTCAGACAATATGTTTTCCCAATCCATCATTTCACTATTAACCGTCGCTTCCATCAAAGGAACCATTTCAATAGTAAACTTCACAGAATCATGCAATCCCCACATTCTACACATCATTGCCCTGGCATAACAGTAAGGAGAACACAATGAATCTACAGAGTACTTACCTAATGATCCATGTTTGTGCTTTTCAGGATTTTGTCTCCACTGCTTAATTGGGGCCGATTCAGTCTCGTTCTCTTCTGCGAACTTTTCAAGAAAGGCTTTGTTATATTTCTTTTTAGGTTCAGGCAGGTGATACATCTTCCTTAAGTCATCAGGCTGAAATGAGCCAAAATCCTTCCGTCAACTGTGCAAAATGTTTTGTTTAAAACCAGAATTTCTTCTACCGCCCATCGCACTACATCAGTGTATGGAAGAATTTTCTCACGTGCTGCTATCCTGTGCAAATACGAATCAGATAAATCTTTAAGGGAAGCTTCCGATTTATTAGTTGAATCTGCAGTAGCTCCTCCTCATGATTCCTCAGGCTCCTTTGCTTCAATTAAATTGTAGATGCTTTTCCAACTTGTATTTCCGAGGCCGAGACAAGTAGTTTCGGAGATTAAACCTTTTTTACTTGGTCGTGGATCATTAGTCGACTGCATTGTTGTTGTAGGAGCCGCTGCTGCCATGAATCTCTTGGATTTCTTTCCCATTTGTTTCAAATTTTCTATTTCGGTGTAGTTCTGTGCAAGGAATGAAACCAACTTGATATAGAGAATAGGTAGTATGAGCCAATATGAAAGAATTATATCAATTAGCGAATAATCAAAGATTATAGTGAAACTGCCATAGATTCAATCTAAGGGAAAATCTAGGCATAACTGCTTCATTAATTGGCCGTTTAACCTGTTAATCATGGTAAAGGAGTTTTAAGTACCCATCATATCGTTTATATGCCGAATGATCCATTCAAGCATAGCTTATATTTTTGGCGGATAATCAAAAGTAAATCGCAATCGGTGATTGGTAACATGAATGGGAAGGCTTTAATAATAGTCCAAATTAATGCATGCAAGCCTTTTAAATACGTTTTGAAACATGCGCCTTTATTTAATGCATCGCAATCGGGGATGGGTTCGGGTCATGCTACTTATGCAATTACAACAACGTCGATCGCCGATGGCGATACGCCTTATCGCATCGAAGGATTTGAATGTGTCTTAAACATGTGCTGGGTTGCATCCTGAGATTGCCGATAGCGATATCGCATCAAAGAAATGAGGAGGGGTCTCTTATTACACTTGTTATTCACCTTTCCCGATATCCGATAGTTATTTGCTTTTCGTATCAGAGTAAGTTAATGGGTGCATGCATATGTTTTCTTTATTGTTGAAATATGCGATCTTGCGATCGCTTTAGTGCAATAATAAAGAACTTTATATTTATTTACAAGACTGATTTTATTATAGTTCAAAAGGTTTATTTTAAAATATAACATTTCCATTGGACCTTTTGATTAATATTTTTCTAATGATGAGTTGATACCAATTTATTCACACATCTATGTTTAAAAGGGACCCATTTCATATTATGATTTTAAAGAAAAATTTTATGAAATGGGGAGTTGTTGTACAGCACAACAAGTCCTTGTATGATTACTTAGAGAGTTTAGTGGAGCTCTACTTGTGGTGTTTTTCCATCATTGATTTCCCTAGATATGTCAAGGCTTTTATTGTTTAGAGGTCGTTGGAGGCTAATCTTTAGTTTTGAATGTAACAAGGGAAAAAAAACCCCTTGCATATATAATTGGTCTATTGTTGATTGGAGTAGGGAAGATTTTTTCTACTTATCTAAGATGTAAGGCTAGAAAAAGAACACAAAACTCTACCATTTAAGCAGAATATCAATTTATTTAACTATTTCCTAAAGTTAAACTTAGGAAAAAGTAAAACTTCCTAAGTTAACTTATAATTTAATCTTAACCATTAATCACGATTTAATCTCAGTCATTGAGCAGGAGATTAGGGTTGTGGTTGAAATTATAAGAGGAGATAGAGTGAGTTGGTGGCAAGTCAGTTAATCATAAGCAAGTGTGAGAGAGTTGTGAAGGAAGAGTGAGGGATTCAATAGATCACATAACTCAACATCCAAGGAGAAGAAATCAAGTGATGGTTGACCCTTTACAACCCAACGCAAAAGTCTATTCACATGTTCAAATTAGATTGTTGGTCTATGTAGGAAGTTCACAGATCTAGTGCATAGGAAGGGAATCAATTTAGCTAGAGTTTGGACATGTATTTATCTTGTGATAAAATAGGAAGTTTCTCCCTTGTTGTAATTATCAAAAGAAAATACTTTTCCGCAAAAGAATAATAAAATACACACATTGTTGCATGTTTTCCTTAGGGTTGGTGTTTCCTGGGTATATATTGTGTTATATATGTTAATGTGTTTTTATTTATTTATTTTCTTCTGTGCGTGTTAGAAAACATAGTCTATTTGTGACTTAAGTTTCCAAAAAATTCGTTTTTTATATTACTTGGTTTTTTACACTTAGAAAATCACAAATCAGTTTATTGGGTTTTAATTAAATCTAACATGGTATCATAGCTCAGTTTGTGATTGAAGGCTAAGATTTTTTTATTATCTTTAGGAGCGGTTTCTATGATTTAGAGGGAGAAAGTTATCAAATCGATTTGGCTATTAGGGTTCTGAGCAGTGTGCATTGATCATACTAGTGCGATTTGTATTCAATAGTTTAATTTGGTAGTATGGCATATCAAGGTCTCATATTTGAAGACTAGATGGTGCATCCAAATTCTGTTCGTGGTATGAAAGGATAGAATTGGTGCTGGAGGAACATGGGGTTTGGGAATTTTTTTGATAATGTCCCAATGACATAGTTAGATCCTTAAAATTTGGCCTGGCATAACAAGATGGATTCCAAGGAAAGATAGGTTATCTTGGAGGCATTCATACCCCACATTATAACTCACCTGACTAGGAAGAAGAAAGCCAAAGAAATGTGGAGTTCCATCATTGGTATCTATTAGGGTTTGAGCGAGGTTAAAAAACTAGTTCCGAAGGACACACTTAGGATAATTAAAATGTTCAAGTTAGATTTGGTAGTTTCTTACCTTTTTCTAAGGTAAAAGAAGAGTTGGATGGTGTGGGTGAGACAATTCTAGATAGGGATCTGGTAAATTTTGATGTATTGGGTTTCATCAAGTCATGGCAAGCCTTCACAGATGGAATATGTACTCAAGAACACTTTCCAAATGGGGAGAGTTTGTGGGGTGACTGCATCTAAGAGGAGATTCATAGACAAGCTCAAGCTAGATCTCATGGTAAAAATAAGGAAGATGAAGAAAATTTCACTGTAGCCGGCAAAGGGACCAAATCCAAAGGAAAAAAGAGCAGTGGTGGTGGAGAATCGAGTTCTAAAGCTAAGAAGAAGAAAAATAATCTCAACAAGATCAATTGCTTTTTGTGCCACTAGTTTGGGTATTATGCTAAAAAATCCCCAATACAAAGAAAGGGTCTACGAAGGACCAAGTAGTAGCCTCTATAAATATATATGCATTTTCCTCTCATTTTGAGGAGCTCCCACTCATTGCTTATATGGCAAGATCAGTAGCCACTAGTTTATGGTATGTGAACAACTGGTATGTGGACAAAGATGCATCCTATCATATGAAGGGAAACAAGAAGTATTTTAGCAAACTATCAGAGAAGGACATGTATTTCGCTATCAAGATGTGAGGTGATGGGAAGTACTGGGTCAAGGGTGATGGTATGATTTGTTTTGAGAGGGAGTTTGGAAACCCCAATATATCTCAAAGATGTTTTTTTATGTATCGGGGCTAAAAAAGAACATCATCTCAGTTTCAACTTTGGAGGATAAGGGGTATGGGGTGAACTTTAGACAGGGTAGAGATTTTATAAAAACTTCAGATTCCAAGGTTCCAAAGTAGATTGGGGTTAGGCACAAGAGACTATACAAATTTCAATTTGAGATAGCCACAACACTAACTAGTAGATGAGGTCATGACTTAGGCAGTGAGCATGGAGAGTTGTGGCGTAGGCACATGGGGAATCTACACCATGGAGCATTGAATATTCTTAAGGAGATAGAGACAAGGTTTCCACATTGTAGCATGGATCAACATGAGGTGTGAAAGGGTTGCACACTTGGAAAGTATGCCAAGTCATATTTTCCTAGCAGAGATGATAAGGCCAAGGGTATCTTGGACCTTATTCATTCATATGTATGCAGTCCTTTTTCTATAATATTCCTTAGTGGCTACAAGTATTATGTTGCCTTCATAAATGATCATTAGAGGAAGACCTGGGAATTTTTCATGAAGAAGAAGCATAAGGTCTTCTCGAAGTTTTTGGAGTTTAACTTCTTGGTTGAGAACGACATTGGTAGGAGGATCAAGAAACTAAGGTCAGAAAATGGTGGGGAGTACACCTTGAATTCATTCAAGGAGTTGTGTGCCAAGGAAGGCACCAAGAGGGAGTTGACCATGCCATGTAATCCTCAGTACAATGGAGTGGTAGAGCACAAGAACAAGGCCATGGTTGGAGTGGCCAACCACATGTTTCATGATTAGAAGTTGTCCAAGTTCCTTTGGGTTGAGGCATGTAATACACCAATATTCTTATAGAACTAGACCCCACATAGAGTGTTGGGGTGAGTTACACCAGAGGAGGTGCTTATAGGAAGAAACCAGATGTGTCTCATTTACACATATTGGATAATGTTGTATGTTGCCATGTAGCAGATGAGAAAATGAAGGTAGAGCCCACAATAGAGAAGGAAATATTTGTGGGTTACAATGACACATCCAAGGATTATAGGGTGTATATTACAACACACATGAAGACAATCATCAGGAGAGATATGAAGTTTGAAGAGGAATAGGATTTGAGAAAGTCCCTAGAGCATGAGTAGAATACTACATAGGAGGAGGAGAAACAAGCTCCAAAGAAAGAGGCTCAACTAGTACCTCAAACCACAATGGTGCATGGGAAATATGAGGATGAGAAGGACATGCAGATGGAAGAGCAAGCATATCCCACATAGACAACAAATCCTAGCACGGGGAGAAGGAGAGAGAGAGAGGTAGATCAATTGATCCATGAGGTGTAGGAACAAGTTGATGCTCCAAGTACTTTAGTTCAACATAACAGACAACCTCAGAGGTACACGAGCTATATGGAAGTTATGACTGACTTCATAGATATCGATTCTTCCAATTATTGAGAGGAATCCACTCATAATGTGTGGAGAGATGTCATGGTGGAGGAGCATGCCTCTATCATGAAAAAAATGTTTGGGAGTTGGTGCCAAGGCTAGAGGGAAAATATGTGGTATGTTATCATTAGTTCTACAAGATCAAGCATGGAGATGATGGGAGTATTGAGAAGTACAAGGAAATATTTGTGCAAAGGGGTTCTCATAGATAGAGGGAATTGACTATGATGAGACCTTCTCCTCAGTTTCTAGTTATTTGTCTGTTAGGGTAGTTTCAGATATTATGACACAGATGGGGTGGAAAATTGACCAGATGTATGTGAATACAACCTTTCTTAATGGGGTTGTTGAGGAGGATATTTATAGTGAGTAGTTGGAGGGATTCAAGACATGCAATAAAAATACATACATAGACTCAACAAAGACTTATATAGGCTCAAGTAGGCTCCAAGAGAATGGTATGACCGAACAAAAAATTACCTTCAGAGATTAGGCTTCACCAAGAGTGAAGCAAGCCTCAAACTCTACCACATTGTTGTTGGAGGTGAGCCACTTATTTAGTGTTATATATGGATGACCTAATTTTGAGTCTTGACAAGTGCAAACAAGATCATCCAAGAGTGAAAGAGAGATCTTGTAGGTGAGTTTGAGATGAAGGATGTGGGTCTAATGCACTATTTTCTTGGGATGGAGGTTTGGTAGGGTGATGGAGATATATTCATGGGACGTGGCAAGTATTCTTTGCATATTTTGAGGAGATTTCACATGCAATATTCTAGGCCCATGACCATGCCTCTAGTCACAAATCGGAGGAAGGTGGATACATCTAGATCAGATCTTACACTTTACTGGAAGATGATTGCATCACTAGTGTATTTGGTGAACATGTGGCCAAACATATGTTTCTCGGTCAACTCTTTGAGCCAGTTTTTGGTCAAGCCTACTAGAGCACATTAGGTTGCTGCAAAGCATGTTTTGAGATATCTTAGGGGAACAATAAAGCATGGATTGTGGTATAGCTAGTTTGATGAGTTGAAGCTTGACGGATTCACTAATGAAGATTGGGAAGGGATCTCCAAAGACAAGAAGAGCACATTGGGATGTGCATTTAGTGTTGAGTTAACAATTGTTTCTTAGTTTAGCAGGAAGAAGAGATCAGTCACATCAAGTTTTGTTGAGGTTGAGTACACAAATGCTACTTTGGTAGGGTGCAAAGTTATTTGGTTGAGGAAGAATGATAGAGTTGGAGTCTACTATGATACAATGTGACAATCAGAGTTGCATTAAGCTCTCTGAAAACCCAATGTTTCATGATCTCTCTAAACACATTGACATATGTCATCACCACATCAAAGATATTGTTCAGAGAGGTATTCTTACACTACAATACATACCAAGAAGAGAGAAAAAAAAAAAAGACATTTTTACCAAGGCTTTTCCAAGGACCGTATTTGTTTACCTCAAAGAGAAGTTGGGTGTACTGTAGAACACCTTCCTCTCTACGATTGAGTGTTGATTGGAGTAGAGAAGAAGCAATGCTTGTCTAAGTGATAAGACTAGAAAAATAACACAAAAGACTTCCACTTTAGTAGAATATAATTTATTTAACTATTTCCTAAAGTTCAACTTAGGAAAAAGTAAAAGTTCCTAAGTTAGCTTATGATTCAATCTCAGCGATTGATCACGGTAGTAATCTCGTTTATTGAGAAGTAGATTAGGGTTGAGGTCAATATTATAAGAGGAGATAGAGTGAGTTGGTGGTAATTCAATTGAGCAAACGAAGGTGTGAGAGAGCAAAAAGGGAAGAGTGAGGGTTTCAGTAGATTGTAGAACTCAAAATCCAAGTAGAAGAAATGGGGTGAGGGTCGAGCCTTTACAACCCACCGCAGAGGTATATTTTCGTGTGTGGATCAGATTGTTGGTCTATGCAGGAATTTTGTAGGTCCAATGTTGTTATAGACATTTTTGGGCACTGCAACCCCAATCATAAATGTCCATAAACTGAGGGCTCCTAAGTCCCTAAAAGTGTTGCTTCACTACCTAAAGGAACAAGGTCAGCTGATTACATCATCTCCTAGAAGTTCTGCACTAAAAACTGCTCAGAAATGGTAAAAAATGGACCATACTGAATACCCAGTGTAGAGGGTGTGATGCATATCACCTTCCCAGTGTAAAGGGTGCGATGCATACTGGATGACCCCTCTGTAGGGTGCAATGGGCGAGAATGGACAAATGGCAGAGACAATTTGCAAGGTGGAAGATCATAGAATCTTCCAGAAGCTTCCCCTCTGACACTTGCCTCTATGTTTTCGACCAGGGATGAGTAAGAGATCATTAGTCTCCAAGTGGAATCAAGAACTATCAGAGAGAGGACACTAATCAAAACCCCAGAAGATGACTCACCCCCCTACAATCATCT
>APFE031146539.1:102505-131910 GCA_000404065.3 Pinus taeda
TTGTGGACTCTTGTGTTGATGGTGTGTTCTCTTATTATAATTGTAAGTGTGTTTATGTGTTCCATCTCTTTCTTTACTGCAGCTTATTAAACAAATGAAGTGATAAAGTTTGAATTCATGCCTGCCATGCTCAGCTTTCAAATTTGTTTAATGTTTATGTTTTCCACTGTCTAGAGAGGATTCAAAGTCATTGTTTGCCCTCTTTAGCTTCTCTTTTTTCTTCCTTGATCATTCATCTCAGCTAAAGGCATCAGCACAACTCCTACCTTGCCCCAAAGCCCACCTGCAAAAACTGAGCTCAATCCCCGCACCCTAAATTGCAGATCCTCAACTTGCCACCAAAAAACCCCAAAAACCCCCAAATCAACTTTCAAATCAGTTTACTAGCCTAATATCTGTGTTACCTTGATTGGTCATCTCTTCCCATTGAAAATTTAACGAGATTGACCGGAGAGAGCCTTCTCATACCCCGTAGGGCTAGCTACGAGGTGAAATGGTTTGATGTTGCCTTGAAGGTTTGCCTTTCTCAGCCTGAGGTGAAATCTCAAGCGCTAACACAAGGAATGTCTCATCGATCTCCAGTCCGTCCACTTGATGAGCACGCGTGATTCAGGAGGATATGACTAAAACCCAGGGGGCATGTACCCTGGTCTGTTTCGGTAGGAAAACCTTAGGTATAGAGTAGGTTTCCGCGAAGGATATATGACTAGTCTGACACACCCGTCCGTTTAGGAAAATGGATTAGAATGGAATAAGATTCCCTCGTCAAAGTTCTGTGAGTGGAGGCGACTGCGCCACTCACATTTCTATTTCGGTAGACATTGCCAAGGAAGCATTTTGTCTGCGACGCGGATGGAGAGCTTTCATATGGTAACCTGAGAATTTTGTGCTATACCTGGGGGAATGCAAACCTTTTTGCATGCAAGCGAAGAGTGACCATTTATTTTTTAAATTTGTAGGTCCTCTAACCCATTAAACTCGTAAAGTTGGTCATTTCCTAGCTTGCATAAAGAAAGGATCCGTGGTAAAGCTTTAAAAGGTGCAAGCCCCATAAAAAATGGCATCTTAGATGGGATATCCTTATTATATGACTGGCATGAGAAGTTTTAACGTGGAATTCAAGCTCGTTAAAAAATAAACATAAGCAATGAGCAAATGTTTCCGCCAGAGTTTAAGCTCATTAAAAAATGAACCAATTTTTCGGTAAATAACCATTGTGAATTCATTATCATCAGCTTTTGAGCCTTGGTCGTGTTCTCATCATCACCTCCACTCTATTTTTTTAGCCGATCATTCGCCTCCATTTGATTGTTTACCCTTTCGAGGAACATCTGCGAAGAGTGATTCTATTAGCCATCCTTGTGACACTGCCGTGATTGGAAAATTCCAAACCTTGCCTGGAATCAGCTGCTACCCAAAATCATCACTTATTCCTCGAAAAACGAGTCTCCTTTAAGCTCTTTTCAACTGACTCGTAAAATATGAAAATATTGTCGAGTGATTAGCCTCTCTGGCTCGTTAAAGTCATCGGAAGTGTTATCCCTCCTCTAGATTTTAATCTTTTTGGACTTGAGGGATTATTACACAAAAAGATCGAGCGCTTGTCTTTCTCGACTCGTTAAAATTACCGAACATTCATCCCTTTCGTATTATATTACACTTTTTCAGACTTAAGGGATTATATGACGAAAAAGAATCTTTGTAGTTTCCTTTCTGTCCCTTTCAGACTGTCTAAAATTGAAAAGGACCGAGTTATCTTTGTCGTTAAACTCATTAAAACCGAATAGCAAAAAACTTGTCCAAATGGATGAGAATGAGTTTCACTATCGCTAGGCTCGTTAAAATATAGCGACGGGTTCGCCCGAAGGGCGAATTATAGAACAAGCATATGTTATCCTCCTCAAGCTTGACAAAAATAAAGAGGTACTGGTCAGCAATGACTGGGGAAAATTGGGAAGAAAACTTGAAAAAAAACTTTATTGGTAGCAAGTCGCTCTTGAACATGACACTTTCTCTTCGCATCCGAGTTAGGTTGGGTTATTCTGTTCACTAGTCATATCACCATTGGTCCGTCACACCATCCATATTTGGGGTTAATGCTACCAATCCATCGTCAGTGTCGCTGATATGTTCAAGAGAAGTCACTCAGAGAGTTCACTTGTGTCTCACCTGCTGCAATACATTCACGCTCCATTCTTTTATGACTGCCACCCTAAACCCTGTATCATCAGATCGTTTTCACCTCCAAAATCATTTGCTTCGTTACGTGTCGTAGATGTGGGATTCATTAAGGCCTTCCTATGATGGGTCACTTCTTGTCAACATCAGCTCATTATCCAAGAAGTCGACCTAGGAACAACCCTTTCAGTACTTTGAAGCTTGCATGCCTCAATGGCAAGTTTATCACTTTTGGTGACAGGTTTACATTAATGGCCTTCGACCGAGAGATTTTGCGTGGTGTTCGACGCCAAGTCCTTTTTCATACCATGCAAATTGTACTGTAGTACCTTGAGGGTCATTGTCATTATTGGTGATTCCTCTCGCACCTGTTAACAACTTACATCATTGGCTGGTAATTAGGCGATGTCTTTCCATGTTCGACTCTAGAACATTTTTTCACATGGATCGACTTGTACTCCGAGCGAAGATCGAATGAGTGTTGAAGACCATGGATCTAGTTTCATCCATACGGGCTGCGATATATTCAGGAATATAAAGACATCAAATGTACATCATTGCCAAACAGATGATCATCCAAATCAAAGGATGATGAGTCCGAATCATCAGTCTGCTACACAGACGATTGTCTATCCTATGTACATGAAAATGAATTTATAAAGCTGAGCATGGGAATTCCCGCCTCAGCTAGATCATGAAAAATATTATGAAGATAATGTATTGTACTGTATCTTATTACAGGTTGCCTCCCAGCTCGAAAAAACTTTGGATCCTCATGATAAAGCATTTCACCTGACATCAAAACATTAACGACCTCATGATTTAGGGTGCAACTGTTATAGACATTTTTGGGCACTTGCAACCCCAATCATAAATGTCCATAAACTGAGGGCTCCGAATTCCCTAAAAGTGTTGCTTCACTACCTAAAGGAACAAGGTCAACTGATTACATCATCTCCCAGAAGTTCTCCACTAAAAACTGCTCAGAAATGGTCAAAACTGGACCATATTGAATACCCACTGTAGAGGGTGTGATGCATATCACCTTCCTAGTGTAAAGGGTGCGATGCATACTGGATGGCCCCTCTGTAGGGTGTGATGGGCGAGAAGGGACAAATGGCAGAGACAGTTTGCGAGGTGGAAGATCATAGAATCTTCCAGAAGCTTCCCCTCTGACACTTGCCTCTCTATTTTCAACTAGGGATGAGTAAGAGATCATCAGTCTCTAAGTGGAATCAAGAACTATCAGAGAGAGGACACTAATCAAAACCCCAGAAGATGAATCACCCCCTTACAATCATCTATATATGGATCCCTCATCACAGAGATCTAAAGGCTAGAATCTTGTATCTTGTAGAGAAGTGTTGTTGGTTTTATGGTGAAACTTCATAGTGTTGGGTGATCTAAGCTTTACTTGAGCTGAAGAAGGGCTTTCTTACTGTAGGATGATGCTGGGTCAGAACAATTGGTTGTAATCCTCTTGTTATTCCTAATATTAATAAAGCTATTCAAGTTTTCCTCCATATTCTTGTATGTTTGATTATATATGCATTGGTATGGTTAATACATATCTGGTCCTGTGTTATTTATGAATATAGATCTCTGTTATTCGATAGTATTATGCTGCTTTGATTCCACAGGTGCTCTTTGAAGTTGGGAAGATGAAGAGGAAGCGGTAAAGATCTATCAAGAAGGAGAGGAATAAAGTAAGGAACCAAGCGCAAGACTAAGGTTGGTGTCCTTTGCCCCACTCTTATCTATTTTTCATAAAGGAAAATGAAAGTAGTCTTTACTTGTTTGTTTCTAAGATAGCTACCAGTCTTAGTGGGAATAGCAGCTTCGAGTGGACACTATTCCCAGTAACAAATATGTAGAAAGGGAATCAATTTAGTTGGAGAGTGGATGAGTATTTTCTTGTGATAAACTCAGAAGTTTCTCCCTTGTTGTAATTATCGAAAGAAAATATTTTATTGCAAAAGAATAATAAAATACACACAATGTTGTAGGTTTTCCTTAGAGTTGGGGTTTCCTGGGTATATCTTGTTCTATATGTTCATGTGTTTGTATTTTTATTTTTTTTCCATGGTGCATGTCAGAAAAATTATTATGTTTGTGATTTAAGTTTCCAGTATATCGGTTGTTTATATTTATAGGTTTTTACACTTAGAAAATTACAAATTAGTTTACTGGGTTTTAAGGAAATCTAACTTGTATAATCCTCGAGTGAAAACAACAGGATTCATACCCTAGCTAATAAAATCCATGGATATAATATAAATATGCATCTAATGAATTTTATTACTCGACCAATGATGGAAGTTATAATGAAAGCTTTCTCGCCAATAGAAATTAAATAGATTATGACATGCCATGCCTTCCCTATTGTATGCATAGTTGATTGGAGTGGTACTAGCTGATGGAGGGTATAGGGCGTGAGACGGGAAAAATCCTTGTTACTTGACATGGAAGTTGACATTGTGCTGCACTGTAATGGTTGCAAGAATGATGCATGTTAGGTATTGTGATGGGCAACATTGAATGCGGAATGGAAAAAATCCACATTATCTAACATGGACATTCATGTTGTGTTGTGCCAATATAGTGGTTGGCCATGGTGTGCTGGGTGTTGTGGCACTGTGGCATAGGGTTAGGTCAGGAAAATACTTGTCTCAGGAAAAAAAATATCTGTGTGGAATGGGATGTATAAATGTCATTTAACCCTAAGACTTTTATAACATAAAACCAATGCAAATACACAAAAAGGTTGGGCCCAGTGGGACCCTCAGCTGAGTTGAGTTGGCATGTTCTACATAGGCCAGATGTGGCCATGCAAACATGATGGGGATGATGACGAGGCATAGAGTTGATTTGGTGCTTATGAGGCATGCGATGTTTCATTAGAAATAGACCCATTTGATGGCCAAGAAGTCCTTAGTTGGATGATAGGTGGAACTGGCAGAAGATGCCACATGGTAGGATGGAATCACCATCACATAACTAGAATTTTGGGAGGATGGGTGACATGGATAGGTGATGACATGGCATAAACTATGGTATGTGGTATGTGGTATGTGGTTCCACTTGGGTCAAATGTGATACGTTTGGCTATCATGGAGTCTACGTAGCATAGAGACATGTCATTGTGAACTGCAGACCCTAGCAATGTTTTACAATGTTTATTGTAGTGGTATTCATAATAGATGGAAGCCGCATAATGGGAAGGTGTCTACTAGCTAACATGACTCGTGCCTTCCACATAGCACCAAGAATGGTTGCGCCCTTCTTTAGTTTGTAGGTTTTAACCTCGTACATAAATTAACTGCATACGAATTCTAACAACAGAAAATAAACAATGTGAGAGCATAACACATAAAACGGATATACACAGAGATTTTCCCCTCGATCACAAAACTAGGACTACCAACTTGATTTTTCATTATGTTCCTTTCAATGTTACAATACATATTTATACATGTCGAAGCATCCAATACCATGGACCGAATACCATTGCATCCAAAACCATGGACCGAAAACTATTGTGTCCAAAACCATGTGAGAAAACCATGCACAAAACCATAGGTAGGTCTGCCCAACCTAATATAGGGTCCAAATTACTTTTCCCCCCAGACCCCGTAGAGGGGGGTTACTCGCCCCCACCCTCTAACCCCTTGGTTCACTATGTGGGCTAGTCGTGGAAAGAATATAACGCAACCCAATATTCTCCCACTTGTTGTTTTCTTTCCACAGTAGGCCTCAGGAGAGCTTAGTCATTTATCCATCCCTGCAATGCCCATTGTTTCTCTACACCAAGAGAACTTCTCAGAGCTCACAGATTTTGTCAATGCATATGCAATATTCTTCAAAGTGTCCACCTTTACCAGAAACACCCTTTTGTCTTCTATCATATCGCTCACAAAGTGATACTAAACATAAATGTGCTTTGTCTTTGAATGGTAAGCAGGGTTCTTTGCCAAGAAAATTGCACTTTGAAGAGTAGCCAAAGGGGAAGGAGGAAGCTAAAGAGCCACAAGAACTTGATCCCCAGCCCAACCTTGCCTCCTATTACTATCTCCTTGAAGGAGGAAGGATAATTCCACAAACATTTGCAATACCACTATTCTTTGAATTAGAAAAGGAAAGAATAAGAACACATAGGTGGATGAAAATAGCCAAATCCAAGGGATTTGTTGGCCACATGGAGAACAAGCTTAGAGAAATGGGCAGGGGGTTAAGTGATGTCAGACATAGGGAGGTAATTGCAAGAGGCCAACTCTAAACTGAAAATGACTTGCTAATAAGGCAACTAAAGGAGAAAGAAACCCAACTGGCATGTATGGTTGGCTTATCCATGGAGGCACTGCAATGTAGAACACCAACAAAATCCTATGGATTATACCTCAAGGACCAATGGCTACAGTTTCGGATAAAGACTTTGGCACAAAGAGACACAATGCCTTTTCAAGATTACAGACAATTTATGGACCTGTGTGACCAAAGCTAGCAGAAGATAAGGCAAAAATGGCAGAATTTTACCTGCATAATATGGCCCTCATAGACATGAATGTGTGGGACCCCAATGCTAGGCAAGGGGACCTACAACTAATGGCCATGGCTTCATGGATGAACCATGAGGAGTTAAGGGCAATTGAAGTAAAAATTTTGATGATCAGAGAGCAAAATGAGCTACTAATGATCAGAGTTGAGCCATCAGATCCCATGGCTCTCATCAGCACACACCAACTACTTGCAAATAATCCTCAAATTGCCCCTAGATATATAAGTGATCAAGCACAGGCCATTGCACATTTTGAGGACATGGAAAGGTTACTTGGGGATGACTGTGTGCATGCATGTATGAGGAGATGGAACACCTTACCACACAGTCTGAAGATCAGGGAATATCGTTCCCCAATGAGGATGAAGGAGGCACTAAGGAGAGTGCCAATGTAAAAGCACTCAATGCAGAGGCTACAGTTCAATTGGATTGGCCTCAAACTGAGTCCACCATTGCTGTTAGGAATGCTAGAAGGGAGAACCAAAGAAGAAGAGCAGAGGTAGTGGGAAGAGATAGACAGCAAATCAGGCTTCTATGACAAGGAAGAGGAAACAACATCAGAAGCTTGGGATGCTAGAAAGGCCACCAGAGCCATCAAAGATGAGGAGATGGACTAAGTTGCTCAGAGGATGAGTAACACCTTCAGTAGGGCGGTGATGATGAGCCCCACAAATGGGTAATTATATGGGCTCATTTTGCCTCCTAACATAGTTAAATCAACTATTCTCTCAACTTATTGCATGTTTTTTTATTATATTTATGCTTATGGAGTGAGTTGAGTTAGTTATGATGCCATGAGGTCTAATATGTGTTTAATGCAGATTTTTGTTGAATTTTAAAGACAAAGTCAAAGATTCAATGGAAAATTAGAGGCAATAATTCGAAGTGGACAAAGGAGAGGAATTATAGGAGGGAATCCCCCTAATTTATTACTCCCCACGTCGAATTCCCCTTCATGTAGCTTGGAGTACAAATAGCCAAATCAATGCGCTAGGAGGCAGCCAAGCAAGTGGAGGATAACTTATGTTTATCTCGAGTTTTGGGAGCCAAGCCTCCCTGATTTTAAGGGAGCTGTTGGAAGCTTCAGTTGTATAAGTAGAGAGGCCTAGGGCCTCACTAGGGTTGAATTTTTGTCGGATTTTTGTTGTACTTTTGCTATTATAAAACTCTGCTCAACTTTGAGCTTACTTTCGTGGATAGTTTCATGTAATCCTATTACTATTTTGATAATAAAGATGAGATCCTTTTTGAGCTAGCACTAAGTCACCTCAGAGGGCTGAAGCTCTTAGGTTAGGGCCCAATCCAAGCAGCCAAGCTCCTCGTGTTTGTATTTATATGCTTCGTTTCAGTTTACGGATTAGTTGTTGTTAGATGAATTTCTTTCTTTGTTAAGAATAGGTTACTTTTGGTGATTTAGAAGGTTGTTTCCATTTGTGTTTTCTATAGCAGGTTAACTAGTGATAGAAAGAAGATTCAAAAGGCTAGCAACAATGCCTTGACCTCTTTTCCTCCCTTTGGGACAATGAACTGAGGCAACGACCCTCTTGTTGCCCCCAAAACACAGATTTTTCTTCTCCACAGGATTTCTAGTGTTTGCAGTTTCTTAGAAGGTTAATGCTTTGATTTAGATCTCTTCCACCATGCTCATTTTTGTCTTTGCAATAAGTCTTCTTCTATGCTTTCTCTCCTTGTAGCAATTTTCATCATTTACTTCCATAGCTCATAATTTAGACTAGCTTGATGCAAAATTCTGTTTTTTTGATGTAATCATTTCCTTGCTTGCTTGATCTCATTGGTCGATCGTTAGTTCTTTTGCAGCAGATTTCTTCTCACAGTAGGTCAGCCTATCAGCCATCACATTCTCTCCCTGCTCCATTCCCTACAGGTCGCCGCCAAAGTTCACCGCAAATCTGCCTTAGTTTTTTGCATTTTTCCATAGGATTTCTTCCTCTCTCCCAATCATCTTTCCCTCTCCTAGTGATCCTTGGTAGACCCTAGGCACCCTAACACATCAACCTAACATCCATCTACCTTTTCCACCCACTCTCACACCTTCAAAACCTTCAAAACTGCTCTCAGCATCCTCCTGTAGACCTCCTATAAATCCCCTGTATCCTCCTGTAGATTTTCCTGTAGGCTTTATTTTGAAGGCTGAGTGTGGGAAAAGCCTCCAGAAGACTACCTGAGACCTCCTGGGACCCACCTACACCATCCTACATCTCCTCAAACCCCGAAGTCACCCTTCAACACCACCTATTCGCTTCCACCTTCACACATAATAAAATACATGCATGTCAATTTCGCATAAAAATACATAAAAATCCAAAAAGATGTTTTTTGCTCATTTACTTCTAGAAATAGCTTAAGTAGATGTTGTTGACTTCCTTGAGTAGGTAATGGAATTCATTTCATGGTTTTCATAGTGCTTTATGCAAAAGTAGGATTAGTTGGTTAAGTAGGGTTCACTAGGTTTACTTTATATTTCAGTCTTTTTCCTTTCTGCAATTAGAGTAGCCTCTGTAGAGTGAGCTTTGCTTTCTTTCATCACCTATAGAGCTTCTTCTAGAATCCATAGACGTTGGCTTGAGCTCCTAGTGATCTTGCACTAGCTGACCGAGTGACAGCCTGCTGTAAGAACTAGTACTTGTGCATACAACACTGTCGCTTCCAAGTTTGTTACGAACTACCGGGTTGATAAGAGTAAAGTGGGCAGCCCAGGAGTTGCAGCATTATTGCTGCAATACTGGTGCTCACCACATACTCCCTAGAATATTCTCCAAAATATTGATAGAGGATTATGTTGCGGAATCTTGGAGATTTTATTGGGGGGTCCATTGTTGACAGTGGCAGAATATAGTTGATTTTATACTCATTTTACTTAGAATTTCACAAGGATTTCACTAGTGAAGATAGATCTTGGACTCAAGTAGCCCATTTTCAGGTCATGCCTATAAATGGGGGTATAATGATGTATTTTTCCATGTACTTGCCTTTCTTTTTTCTGAGATGAATGAAGAGGTCTCTCCACTTTGAAGTTTGGCCCAGAGATGTAGCCCACACTGGGTGAAATCTGTTATCAAATATTGCGGCATTTTCTTTATGGTATCTTTTATGTTGGTATTAGAGTAGTCTTCTTGTTGATGTGAATTGTGAGTGTAAATGCTAAAAAATTAAAGAAGGTGAAGGAAAACTCAAGTCTTTTGGCCCAGATATTAGAAATACAACACGAAGATGGGAAATGGAGAATCACCATATTCACAACCAGAATTTTCATAAATATTTCTATAGGATGGTAGAAATGGTATAAAAACTGTTGCAAATTATGAGAATAGAATAAAAAATAAGGAAAATAAGAAGAAGAGAAAGTAGATGATAATGTTTCAGTAAATCAGGTAAATTGAGGAGAACCTCCTGAACCTCCATCTCCGTGTTCCAATGAATGTTATTCTTCTTCTTTATCTCATTCTCAACATTAAAATAGTTAACGTAGAGATGCTTCTAAAAAGACATTTTTTAAGTTAGATGTGAAATTTGATTTTCCCATGTTTAATGGAGAAGCTAATGCATAAAATCTAAACAATTGGATCAAACAGATTAAAATGTTTTGTCAAATACAAAATATCGAAGAGGATGAGGCAAAGATGTAGTTGGAATCTCTTTGGTTGGAAAGCACGACTCTTTTATGGTGGGAGAGAAAACTTCATAAAGGTATTAATCATAATGGTAATCTCCTTTCTTCATGGTATGATTTTTTTCTGCATTAAGAGGGAAAAATTATCCATTGGGTTAATCAAAAAAATCCATGATGGAAAGGAAACATTTGAGACAAGGAAAAGGTCATAATGTTGAAATTGTTATAGAAGAGTTTAGGAATCAAGCCTTGGCATTTGATATTCCTTTAGATTCACCTAATACTTTGATGAAATTTATCGATGATTTACATAGTTATCTTCAACATTCATTGTTGTTGTTTGAACCCACAATGATGCTAGTGTGAAATTTATTCACCTTGAATGTAGAGGAAAGTAGAACAATATGACCGTGCGAAGAAGGCAATGACAACAAAGAAAAAGGAATAAAATCCCTCTTGCATTTATTGTAAGAGAGAAGGGCATAATGAGAAGCATTGTTGGAAACTACATCTAGAATTGAAGGCTAAGAAGTATGATAGGAAAAGGAAACAAAAACATTGTTGTTACAGTGCAACATGACCCAGGTTTTGATTCAAGAGATGAGATAAAGATCGCAACTATTGGGATTGTAGGTGTTGGACCAATGATGGGAAGAACATCAAAGAATATATGACTCCAAGAACCTAAAGAGATTAACCAGAGAATTCAAGCAAAGAATGTTGAATTGAGAATACTACTACAAGAACTAGAAGGGGAGAAGCATGGATTACAACTTTAGATACAAGCCATGGAATAGGCCTTGGAAAAGTTGAATTGTAGTGAATTATTAGCGAAGCCATAATCACAGGTTTCAGAATCAACAATTGAGGTAAACAGTGTCAGTGATTCTTGAAGTTGATGTTCTCATTATGATGATGATTTTGGTGCTTTTGAAAAGAACACTATATGCATCGGTTTTAAGATAATGAAGAAGATGGGATATGAAGGAAAGGGCCTAAGATTTAATGGCTAAGGAATTATGAATTCTATCCAAGTGGTGGAACTACCACAACTTTCAAGATTGGGCTATGTTAGATAGGAAGCTGAAGAAAGACAATTCAAACAAATGGACACAAGAGAATCTTCAAGCAACAAGTCTAAGTCAGTGCAGGATGTTGAGAGCACATCACAACATTCTAGTGATAGTGAGAATTTCAAAGGTAGAACTAAGTCAAGTTCACCTTGCTAGGCTTGCACCAAAGAGAGTTGTTCAAGGAAGGTAATGTCACCTAGGAAGGAGACACAAAAGAGGGCCAAAAATTATGGAGGAAGAAAAACCATTGTAGCCATTGCAATAAGGGTGGACATAAGAAAACCATATGTTGGAAGCTCCATCTCAAGCTACACGCAAAGAAGGACCAGAAGCATGTGAAAGCACCTGTGAAGGAACTGACTAATGAAGTAGTGCAACAAGAAATTCAACTATAGGAAGAAAGCCCATTAGCCTGGTTAGGTAAGAGATGGGTATCCTTTTTAAGTAGTTGAGTATGGACACCATTGTAAATCACATGTTTCTTTTTCTAAGACCCCATATATAGGAAAAATTGTTAAAGTGATGAAGTGTGTAACATCACTTGAATATGCAAGATAGTGATATTTTTTCCTTTAGATGACAAACAAGGTTATGGGTTTTGTTGTAAAACTTGATTGTGAGTGTTTTATAAACTCC
The DNA here is from genome assembly GCA_000404065.3 of Pinus taeda. Taxonomy (NCBI): domain Eukaryota; kingdom Viridiplantae; phylum Streptophyta; class Pinopsida; order Pinales; family Pinaceae; genus Pinus; species Pinus taeda. The sequence continues at coordinate 114,579 of APFE031146539.1, forward strand.
TGGCAAGTAAGTTCTTGCTTGGAAACTTGTAAGTTGTGATAAATGCATTAGCAAATACATATTTGGATATGGATATAGGTGTCAGTTTCATCATTCTGGTTATCAAAGTACAAATGTCAAGGAGTGGAAAGTGTGGCTTGTTAAAGACATTTGTTATGCGGATCGAGAAATGGGATGTACATCAAATTGTGACACCTCTTCATACTTTTGGACCAAAATATTCTTAGTAGGGAGGAATGATCTAGGAGGATCCCTAGTGGCCTAAAAATAAAATTCCTCTAATCTTAGTGAAACTAAGACCAGAACAAATAACTCGTCATAAGGAATCCAACGGTGAAAACAATGCTTCAATCCAATTTTGTATGCAAAATTTATGCTCAATCAAAGTTCCCTTAAAACTTGGTAAAAGGACAAGGTTTAGATGGCACCAGATAAGTTTTTACTAGTGCCAAATTGGAGGTATCACCAAATAAGTGGCTAAGGTTGGGGGAGTCTCGCTAAAATTTCCAGTTGGTTTAGTTGAAACTAAATTTGACTGAACCGCCAAATTTGGCGACATCTAATAAATTTGGAAGAAAGTGTTGGCCAAATAGTAGGGGGCCACGTGGCCCAACCAAATCACATGATGTGGCACTTAGTGGGAAGCCCATAAGGCCCCAATCAATCCATATTGATAGGCTAGTTAGGGGTTACAAGGTAATCGACATGGCAGATGGGTTTAACAGTGACAAGTGGAGGATTGACGATTTTTTAAACCATTTTGTTTTTATTTTATAAAAAAAAAATCATATTGATGGGGGTTCGCATGATTTGAACCCATTAGCCTCACTCCCCAAATATCCTACCATTTGTCTACCAATTTACACACCCCAAGTGGGATTTGAAACATCCACCCTCTAACACTTATTTAAGCATTTATCATTCATTCAATCGTGGAGGAGGATACCATAACACAAAGTGAGTGGAACTCAAAATGGTGGAACCAAGATAGGTCGTGGAACCAAGCACGAAACCCTATGAGCATGGTTCCCAAGGGAATATTCACAAGGCATATTCCTTGGAATATTCTCTAAAATGTTGCCAAAGGATTCTATTATGGAACCTTGGAGATTATCTTGTGGGGCCCAAAGTCAACGGTGGCATAATATTGTTGAGTTTATACTCATTTTACTCTGAATTTCACAAGGATTTTGTTGGTGTAGTTATATTAGGAATTTGAGCATCCCATTTGCAGGTCACTCTCAGAAATGGAACTATAATGATGTATTTTTCCATGTAATTTCCTTTCTTTTTCTAAGATGAATGAATATGCCTCTCCACTTTCAAGTCAAGCCCAAAGACGTAGCTCACATTGGGTGAACTTCGTTATCAAATATTGGTGCATTGTCTTTATGGTCTCTTTTATGTGTTTCTTATTCTTAAAGTGTTTGAATTTATGCTTTTACATGCTATTTTATGCAATTCTACTAATGCCACCAAAGAAAAGATCTTAGATCAATAAATACAGGCAAAACCTAAGAAATTGGTTGAGATAAAAGAACTCAAGAGGCCTTACTAATTCGTGCGCATTAAGAATATTAACATCCACAACCTCTCATATATTTTCTTTAACTCTGGAAAGAAACCCATATATTCAAATTTCTCTTCCTTTATACTAACAAAATAGAAAAGAGAATTGTCATTTTACAATTATTTTAAACTTCCATCCTCTTTATATAAGAGTTATGAGATTTAATTAAAGACAAATTCTTCACGTAGGTAGTTCAAAATCTTGGTGGAAATGTTGTTTAGATAATCCTCATATTTATGAATTTGTTAAAATCTTTATACAAATAAATACTCAGCTTATCTACAACTCCTACTACTAACTTGCAACAAGCTTACAAATTTGAGACAAGATACCAAGACCAATAAATACTAAAATTCGTAATCTAATGGCTCTACTTTTCAGATCCATATACAACTGAAATCAATCAAATTATGATTGAAACAATGAATATACAACTAAAAAAATTCCAAAAAGTAAAATAATTAGACAATTACATACAATTTACAAATTTTGGGGTCTAAATACTAATATTTAACAAAAAACTACAAGATCAAGTAATGATACATCCTGAAAAGAACAAAGAACAATATAAAACACATCCAAAATAATAGAATAATGATAATTTCCATCTTCAAACTCCATTGACATTCATGTGAATATGAGGAATTAGAATAACCAATTCAAAATTTATATTGACTAGCTAAGTATTTATATTAAATGAAAAACGCATTACAACACCATGCAAGAAATTGATACTAGCTTCAACCAACCAACAAACACAAATACAAAATCCAGAGAATAAATACATAAACTAAAAAACCACATACAAGTAGAAACACCATTTACTCATGACAATCAAAATGACCACCAAAAATCACTAGACTTTATTATTGATGCTCAACAACCTTTAAAGTTAAAAGCCACAATAGAGGCTTGAATATTGTAATTGGCCAAAGCACAACCTTCTTCCAGCTACTATGTCTCAAAGATCAACCTCTGTTGGCTAGGAGGGATTCCCTCCTTTTACTATTCATAGCACATTATTAATGGTATTTGAGCTCTCCACTTCCAGAGTGGTGGTTTTATTTATAAAGGTTTTTATGAATATCTGCATGCCAAATTTTAGATAAAGAACCAAATGCAAATTAACTTCCTTCTGAATATTATAGTCATCCAAGGTCCTCTAGCCATCCTCCAAATGCTTACTAGTGAATATAAGCTATTGTTGGTCAATGGGAAATCATTGCTTATACTAGATATTGAGCTTGATGTTGTCAATTGTATTTGAGCTCTAAACTCCCAATGTAAATGCCTTTCTAGTGATTCTTTTAACAAAGATTTGCATAATACCCCTTGACAGAAGAAAAATAATAATAATAAATAAATAAAAATAAAAATAAAATAAAATAAAAATTGAAAGGTAATCTTAGGAGTTTTAGTGTGCAAGGATCGTAAAGAACACAAATTAAATTTGAAAAATATAACCTTATATTGCAAAATCCTCAAATATAAAATACAACCTATTCTATGTCTATTTGAATGTGTTCAATTTTCTATACTAACAACTAGGCTTAAGCATAATAAGTTTTTATGATTGGATCCTATTTTAACTTTGTATTGGAATGTGCATTTAATTTTCCAAACTAAAGTAGGTAGTAAAACAATAAGTCTATTTGATTGGATCCATGGTACATAATGACATTTGCAATATTTGAAGTAAATGTTTTTCTTCAAATCACCTAGGAACATTACTTCATGGTGTTGTTCTCCATTTTACAAGCAATGTTAATCACTTCATTTAAATTTGGAAGGCATTATAACCATGTTCTTGTCTTGTTTCATGCAAATAGAAGTACGTGTAAGCTTGGATGGCTTCAGGAGATTATGGAAATACCACTTACATTTGGAATTAACAAACAAGAATGCATGTGATTTTCCAAGTAAGAATAATTGAACATTGAAATTATTACATGTTCCACTAGATCTGAGAATAAGCATTGGAAAACATGATTCTAAACATAAATTAATTTGACGTTACCCTCTCTATATAGAGTCAACATGGATAATACCCATCACCAACTTGTGGGAATGTGCAGCCTAACAAAGTTTGCAAAGAAAACTTAATCCACTATATAGAGTTTGCAAACAACCTCAAATCACTTAATAATTAATATAGACATGCAACATTTTTATAAGTGATACACTCTTTAGTCTTAACAAAACCACATGTAGATGTTCAAAATATCTACCAACTTGAGAATCAAATTAGATAAACTTGATGCCCTTGCCAATGTAGATATTTGCACTATTGAAGTGACAAATTTTTTTCCTGCAAATATTAGAGAGAGATTGGAAAGAGAAAAAGTATCAAATAAATAGGCTATCTAGGAGAGTTGAAAATTAAGAAGAAAATCATATATATTGTCATATAGTCTATTATAATAGGAGGCATCTATGCAGTCGTACACAACTGATAGATATCCACCACAGGCACAAACACACAACCTCGTTTGTGTATAAAGATTATATAAAGAGTAGAAGAAAGGAAAAAAGTTCTTTGAATTTCCACAAGCGACAAAATCAAGTGTTAACACTCAAAAAAGGTACACCAAACAACAATGACGATGCAAGAATGCTAAAGGCATCTCCTAAAAAGGATAGGAAAAAATATAGATGAGTAAAAATGAAAAAAAGAAAGGGAAAAAAATCATAGACAATACATAGTACACTATAAATATTGAAATATAGTATCTTAAGATGGATGAAAATAAGGCCCAAAAACATACGACATAAATTATTTAGAAATAATAAGGGCTAAACACTGAAAACCATCATCAAGCCCCCAATAAAACCTTCATAAATTAACATTTTCTACAATAGTCATAGTGTTCTCCCACCATATAAAACTATGATAAAAAGAAATTTACTTTAGAACCGTGACATTTGAATAGATTTCTCTACTCCCACAACTCCATCAACCTCTCAGATATACCTAAAAATCATCACGTCGCTTAGTTTTTGAAGCACACACTAGAAGGAACAACAGAGACATCATATAAAAGATAAGATAATATACAACATAAATAAATGAATAGTAAAAAATCCACTAGAAAAATTAAATCCCCTTTACACCCTTCATGATATTTAAAATTAATGCTTCAAATACAAACAACATCGATCAAATTCTAGGAATAGAAAACCTTCAAAAAGGTAAGATAAGTCTTTTTAATATAAACACATGCATCAGAGAAAGAGTTACAAGGTTGATAAAGGCTTGAAAGAAGAAAACAAAATACTTATAAATATAAACATAAAAGAAAATCTTGGAAACGCTAACAGCTTAGAGATGACAAAATTTATGCTACATAAAAGATATAAGAATCTCAATAACAACCTAGAAATAGAGGCACAACTGAAAACCCCAGAAACCCTAAATGAAATCAAATTTGGTAAATGTATGCTAGTAAAAGTTGAGAAAGTATACTCTTACTGTTAATAGTGAACCCTCTCAAGCATTTCTGTATGTAACAACCAAAATCCATTTATTAAAATATCAAATAGGAAAAATAGTTGTAAATTGTCAAGACTTTACAAAGTTGCTAAGAAAAAACTCTTAAACTGAAATGATGAAAGAGTAGGAACCATTATAAGGTAAATATAACATAATAGATCTACAAAGGCCTACTAAAACTTTAACGAACCACAAAAATTCTTCAAAATCAATAGGTACTCATAAACTATGAATGAAAACTTAAAGATGTTGAGGTCCCAAACCTATCAAAGGAGAATGTATCAAACAAAAAGCATAAAACCCTGGAAAAAATAATACAAAGCCAAAAGAATATAATGAAACGATCATTTCTCTAGAAAAACTGCCATTAATTAATTACAAGGGAAAATATAGATAAATAAAAGTTCTTTCATAGGTCATACACTTTGAATCAAAATATCTCTTTGGAACTCTAAATTGTCTTAATGATTTGATGGGTGCATGATCAATATTCGATGCCATCAATCAATGTAGCGATTATATGTTATTTTTTAAATTTTATTTTAGTTTAATTTTCATTTTTTTAAAATAAATGTCATCCAACCATAGAATTTAGTCAATCATATTTTGGTAACAATCAAAAAATAGTTGCTCATTTTTAAAAATTAAATATATATTATATTTTTTTTAAAAAAAAAAAAAAAAAAAAAAAAAAAAAAAAAACTAATTTAATAAAATTATGTAAAAACATTGAAACATTACACATTATTGTTCCAAAAAAAAGTCAAAAGCATATAGATGAAAACCATTCTATACTCCCTAATTTATGGAAGGGACTAATATAGGTTATGTAAGGTTATTTTGTACGTTCAATGTGATTAATTTACATATTTTTATTTATTTTATATTTATAAGATAGAGGAGGATAAAGTTTTTTCAAAGAAAATAGATACTTTTTTGCTATTTAGTTTGAATTTTTAAAAAAAGTACAAGACAAATCTTTTTAAGACTAAAATTTCCATGTTTACAATGAAGTTGCTAATCAGGGTAGCACTGAGCTTAAGATTGACTAGACTTTTCAGATATGTTGATAAATCAAGCCGAAAGGACTAGTGACAAATAACATAAAGTGATTTCAAACTTTTCTAGAAGTTGTAAATTGACTAAAAAAACTGGAAACAAAGAACAACTTTATAGATATAGAGTTCCCTTCTTCAACTTGAGAAAACTAAAATATATAACAAAAAAATATTGCTTGCAAAGTTGCTTGAGTATTATGAAATGTGAACCATCGCCCTATTGGTATCGAATGAGTAATTTTCGTTGTGGATCCATCGATTTCTTCCTAATAAATGAGTCTAGGATCTAATGAGAGAGGATTTTTTAAAAGGTTGTCAACTATTGTATTAATCTCCCTGTAAATATGATGAAATTTGATCTCTTGAAAGTCTTTCTTCTTCTCTTCAATTCTACTCTTCCATGCTACAAGATTTAGAACCTCCAGATGAGATTTACCTACTAGTCAATCAATTACACACTTTGAATCTCCCATAATTTGTATGCATTTAATATTGTTTAATGAGGCTAATAACATAAGAGCCCAAACAATTATTAGTTATTCTTTTGTATTAGTTCCAATTCCTAGACCAACTATGGAAAGCATATATTTGTTCCTTGTGTTACTCATCATTTTGTCACCATGACACTTGAACAATATAAATGGATTTCTTTCCATTCGTGAACATATTTCATTGAACTCCCTTAGAGGTCAAACAATCAAAACCCCTTGAAGATTATGAGAATTTTGGGGAAAATGGCTTGTATACCTTGTTAAGTATGACCTGCACAATTTTCCTAGAAGTTTTAGTGCATTCAATGTACTTATCCGTGAATAGTGCATAACTACACTTTGTCTTACACTGTAGACCACGCAGGTGAATCAAAGAAAAGTAAAAATAAAAAGTGAGATCTAGAAGCATTGTTGGGTGAATTATTGCCAACAGAAAGCCTCAAACTCACATTTATTCAAGCCTAGCCTCATTGTTTATGGAACTAATCCCCATTCTTCAAGGAGCCCTCATCCCTCTTTTATTGGATCTCATATTTGGACTAAGGATCTCAAACTAATTCCTTCTGGCCTATTAATCAATCCATAGGTGGGGAAGTTGAGGGAGGCTGCTAAGAATAAGTTTATGCTGGAGAAATTGGGTTGGAGAGCTTAACATCTAAGGAGAGGGTTGGTGGAATTTAGGAGGAACCTAATGACATCAAGGCAAAGGTTGTAAGGATCTTATTTATCCTTGAATTAATACAAATGAGTCCTTTTTTCCATTGTCCTGTCTTACTAAAATGATGAATGGTTTATAGTTTTTTGGATATTCATTAAGAAATTTTCAATTTATAATCTCCTTAATCATTAGATTAAGCTTGTTTGAATTGTTATGTTGCATATTCCTTTAATCCTTCTTATGTTTGTGGTTGCAGGACTTTTCAAGCATTGAGAAGCTACATCAAGACAAAGCGGGGATCTTCATCAAGCGTTTAGTAAATAGGTAAGCGGCTTATTCACTGTCTTTTATATTCACAATTCGAACGAAGTGAGCTTAGGGAAAGAGTTATTCAATTGTATTTTTGTTTCTAGTTTCCTTTTGTATCTAGCGAGATCGCTTTTGTCAGCAAGAGGGATTTATCCACCTAACAAATTTTTGACTTCAATAGGGAACATCTCGTTCTCTTCCTTATTATTTTTTATTTATTCTGGAACCTTTTTTATAGCTTTATCTAAGTCTTGAAAAGTTAATGATCTTTCAGATTTTATGATTTGTTTGGATACTTTTTTATTTTTTCTTTAAGTTTCTTGACTCGTGCAATTTATTTTCATAAATAGTGTGCATATATACGCAAATTAACTTTAGTAATAGTGTGTATACACATTTTACTATACTGTCTACCTGTGCATACTATGAGAATTTTTGAAAAAATAGATTTTACTCTCATTAAAGTCTGAAATTTTGTTTTTAAGGTTCCATTACATTTGTCTATGGCTTCAGTCAGTCTCCGTGTGTTTGATCTAGTGTTATGAAGGAGTTTTCTCTATATTATTTTGTTTTCAAGGATTAAAAGGTAGGGTTTCTCAAGAATTAATGTTTTGATGAGATGTTCTTCTTGTGTTGCATTGAAAACAAGAGTCATTTTTATTCCAGTACTGAAGTTTAATGAGAATTACACTTTAAGCGTTGATTTCATAACATTCATTCAAGCATTTTAATTTTAAGGCTTTCTTTGGGTGTTTTGAATTTGATTTCCTTTGGTCATTTCTCAAAGATTTGTCTCAGCTTTTAAACAATTTTTGCATGCTTTTTGTTTTCATATTTCTAGCTAAATTGTATCTGAGTGTCAATCACCTTTGAGTGTCATTATTTTTTATCTTTGGAATTTTCGCCCAATTTAATTTACTTACACTTGATTGGTTTTTTAGTTGTATTAGTGAAAGGAAGAGTCTTGTTGTTCTTCCGCTGCTTTGGAATCATGTTGTGTTTGTTTTGAAGAATTATCTTGCATAGATTACATTTGCATGGTTAGAATTCTCATTTCATGAACGGAAATTGTGCATAGATTACGTTTGCATAGTGTTCATGGAAATTTTGCATAGATTACATTTGCATAGTTTTCAATCAAATTGTGCATAGATTACATCGCGTGGTTTGCAACTTAAACCTTTGAATTGCATTGAAAAATTAGAAGTGGTACATTTTGGAGTTAATATTTTAAAGAAGAACCTCTTTACTTACTCTAGCTAGAATTCATCAAAACAAAGAGATTACAAATTTCATATTTGATGCATTAGAGATTTGATTTAAGTCATAATACCATCAGTTTCACATCCATTTACCCTTGAGTAAATAATAGCTTAATAACACAATGTTAATAAAATTCATCTAGAATTTTTATTATTTTTAGGGCTCCTTCCACCTACAGTAGATTAGGTTGTAGGGATTTGGAATAGAAAAGTGAGTAAACTTTGCAAAGCTATAGACAAACAATGGAATCTTTCGTTAGGGAGATAAATCCAATTATTTCAGTTTTTCTCTAGGAAGCTCTTCTTATACATGAGCTAAGCATGAGATCATGTTGGATATGGTTAATTGATTGTACCCACTTCACTGGCTATGATATAGAGATTTTCATGTATTACAAAGGCGTCGAAAGGTACTTGGGGTCACTTGAAAGTAAACCTCCAATTAACCATGTTGAGGAGCTTTCAAGGGGATTAAGCTTTGTTACTTTGCCCTTGCGTGTACATCTGATTTAAGACTGTCCCCCTAGGTAAGATTGTTGTAGTTGGTAAACTTAGTGATCATAATCCTAGGGCTCTACCTAAGGTGACAGTAGAGGGAAGGTCCTGATGCACTTGGAACAGATGTTGGCTAGACTCACTTGGACTTTTTGGAGGGCAATCTTTGCTCGAGATGGCATAAGCAAAGTTACTTGCCCTAGATCGTTTCATTAAGCAGTTTGTCAATGTAACTGGTTCCAAACACTCATATCTATAAAAAAATTCACTTTGACCTCTGTGATGTTGGATTTCATCACCAAACTAGTAATTATTAATCTTTGTGACAAGTTAATTTGTATGGTTTGAATCCCTAAATTTTTTAGCATGTGTTACCTTGTTTGTTTTGTACTTTTTACAAGACCTTAGGTGTGGATTTTGAATATTATTTAATTTTAATAATAAAAAATTATTTGGATTGAATCTAATGGAAACAATGCTGAAATTTACTGATAAATACCTCCTTTTTAACAGGAATCCCAATCCTTTTCTTGATTTTGCAAATGTCGGTCCTCCTTATATGTCTACATTGTCACTTCTTGGATTCACAATAGGTTTACCTATATGGATGCTCTCAACTTCTTGAATTCCAAATACTCCAATTGTACCAGCTCAACCAAGTTTCTCACCTCAACTAAGTTATCCATATAAACATCAGCAACCTATTGTTGACCCTTTACCTTCTTCATCCAGCATGTCCTCCTCCCTTTCTTCTTCTTCGCTTGGTAAAATCCTTGATACTAGTAACCAAGAGACTAAGAAGAAGAAGAAATGGAAGAAGAAGAAGAAGCAAGATAAGAAAGTAGTCAACCAACCAACCATGGTCGTAAGTATTGGTAATGTTGAGGGAACTTGTACAATGCATCATAAGCCAAAATACCCTTGCAATCTTTGTAAGGGTGACCACTTCCTTATCAATTGTCCTGGTATTCCTAAGGTTTTGGAAGTATGGTCAAATAATTCTCATTAACTTACTATTGATCCATCAACCCGTGATTCTTAGACTCTGGGGAAAAAGCTTAAAGTTTGGTTTCCTTGTAGATTATGCAAAGGGACTCATTATAGTCACCTTTTCCCTCACGTGGATGAAGCCTCAAAATTGTTGGAAAAACTTATTGTTTCACAGCAACAACTTCTAACTAATTACCATAAACTCCCCCCCCTCGCTGTTAGTTGACGAAGTCATTTATCTAAATCCAAATACAGTGAATCTCACTCTTCCATTGAAGGGTGAAACATGTGTCACTCAAGTTGATGGACCATTTTTTGATCAAGTGGTTGAATCAATTCCGTTTTCGGTCAATCCCACTCTCCTTTGAGAGAGTGAACTTCATACCACTCAAGTTCTTCATGTTACCTCATATTCTTCAACACATGGGGGCATTTCATCTATTTCTTTTGAACCCCATCAAAGTAATGAGACTCTTGGGCATGGAATCCCCCCACGGCATATTTTGGGGCTCAAAGCCCAAGTTTTGAGTATTATTGTTGTAAAGACTTTGCGAATTGCGAGCAGAGAGCATGAAGTGTATGTTAGAGTTATAGGGTTGTCTGCCCTAAGTTATGAATGCAATGTTAGCCTACCCATGGTCCGCGAACCACGGGATTGTATAAATAGAGCGAGACTCTAAGTTGTAAAGTGAGGAAAGAAGGAAGAGCGAAGTATGAGATATAAGTTTATAGAAAGTTTCTAAGTGTGTCATGGGTCATAGCAGTAGAAAGAGGCTCTGCCGCTGAGTGCACAGAGGCCTAGTAGAGTTCGCAACTGAGTGCACGGACCCCTGCAGCTGAGTGCACAGGGTAGAATAGAGTCTGTAATCGAAGACAAAGAATAATAAAGAGAAGTTTGATTCCAAATCTTGTGTATCTGTTCTTGTGCTATTTCATGTTTAATTATATTGTTTTCTTTATCGCACGCCCTTATATGAATTTTGAACACTAGTAAATATAACTAAGCTAATTGATTGACTAATATCAGGTTAATAGTAAAGAATTGTGTAATAACATTGTTCGACCCCCAGGTAAGGTTGCGCGAAGGGAGCATCTTAGGCTACGAGGTATGGGTAAGTGTGCATGGCAACATGCAAGTAGGGTCGAACCGCAGACCACTTGGAAACATCAAACATCTCTAGGGTGTAGAAACCTGGTTCTAGCACCCTCCCATACTACATCGGGTGAGACCTCAGTCCGCGCTCCATGGACTATTGCTGAAAGGGCTAGTAGTACCAGGATTTGTTTGGCTAAATCACCTTTGAAACTAGGTCATCCCCTTACAAGCCAACAAATGGTTCTGTTGCTAGGATCGGGATCTGCATAAGGGATGCCTAATGTCATGTCGCTGGAATCTGACAAAGAAAGAAATTGAAGGGTGGTTGGACAGAAAAATTCACGAGTTCACAACACAGGAAAACAGGAATCCGTGAGTATCAAAGGAACAGTGGTTAGAGTGCTACTTATATACAGAAATCCATGAAATTTTCTTTGCATCCTTCCCATTTGAATTGTATGAGTGGATCGCGAAGCTAGCACACAGTCAGGGAAGGTATATGATTGACAAACCAATTGTGTGGACTCTAGAATTAGTGCGCAGACTAGAAGCGTCGGAAGAGAAGATTTCACGCATTGTGGACCATTTGGTTCGATCAAAATATATGAGGGTTTATCACCGAGTTCACGGTAGATACGACCTTCAGCTAATGTGAGGCATAATGACTCTTCCTCAAAGGACCATGAGGTAAGTATATTAAATCTTTGAATACTTGGATTAATATGCTATTGTATGAAAAGTAGGTTATGTGAATAAACTAATGTTTTGGATTCCACGAAGTGGTAAGATCTACAGAAACGGAAGTAGTGAAGAGTTAGAAACTAGTCCCTTAATTTCACCCTCACGGGAGTGAGGAAGAATTCGCAGAAGTTTCTTCGAGAAGCGCGGTTATTTTGATAAGGAAATGAATTCTGTGTTTACCACCTCCACCTACACTACCCCCTGTTTCACCATCTTCACCTCCATCTCCACCCACCCACCTCCGCCACCACCACAGTTCAGTATGGCAAGTGTGATCAAACTATTAGTATTCGGAGGAGTAGGGAATGAAGATCCAGACCAATTCTGGTTCGTGGTAAGAGCAGTATGGGAAGCACAAGGAGTTGTGGATAACAACATAAAATAGGATACATTGTTGAGTGCATTGCAGGATCGTGCACTAATGTGGTACATTAAGCACTCTAATGACCACCCAAACATGGGGAACATAGAAATCTAGGCCACACTAAACAGGGAATCTAGTAGGCCAAATTTGGAGACAAAACCAATTATCGGGTTTAAGGAGATTGCGATGCTCTTGCGTGAGACCCCCTAGGATTTTGACCAGAGACTAAAGAGTATGATTCACGAAGCCAACATGAATTTAACAGATGGAAAACATTGTGCATGGTTTGTAGCGTCATTAACACCACATTTAAGGATGGCACTGTCACAACAAAAGCTTTCCACCCAGGCCAAAGCCTTGGAAATGGAAATGAGATTGCATGAAACCCCTACACAACATCCCGGTTTGGGAGACCAACAAATCCATGCGAAACTACAAAATTTGTGTCTGGAAATGCAGATTTTGAAACAAGATAAGATACCTCGGCCAGAGGTGCGCGAGGAGATATGGTGCATAAAATGAAAAGGCCAAGGGCATAACAAGTACCATTGTCCAGTATTCGCGAATTACTTAGCGGGAGGAGGCTCGATGCCATTAAGTCCTGAGGCATAAGTAGGACCAAGCGCAACACCTACATTATGGTGCGTGATTTGCAAGATAGGAGGGAAACACACTGTTAGCGCTTGAAATTTCAGCGCAGGCTGAAAAAGGTAAACTCCAAGGCAACATCAAACCACTTAGCCTTGTAGCTAGCCCTACGGGGCAGGAGAGGGCTCTCTCCAGTCTATCTCAGAAAAAGGTCTTCAACGGGCTGAGACAACCAATAAAGAACACTGATTTTAGGCTAGTAAACTGATAAAAAGGTTTGCTTTGGGATTTTTAGGGTTTTGGTGGAAAATTGGGGAAAGGCAATTTTGGGTGTGGGGATTGGACGCAGTTTTTGCAGGGGGCTCTTTGGGGCGAGGTAGGAGACTGTATTGATGCCTTTGAAAGATTTGAATGGATGAGAATGACTGGTGAGGAGCTAAGGAGAGCAAGCAATCACCTTGAATTCTCCTTAAACAGCCGAAAACATTGATATTAAGCAAACTTAAAGGTAGAGCATAGCAACCATGAATTCTACCTTAACACTTCATTTGCCTAATTTGAAGAAGAAAAAGTAAGAAGATGATTCACATAACAAACTTACAAGTACAAAGAGAAACACACCATCAATACATGTAACCACAGGAATCCCAAAAAGGACTGCAAAACCCTGTTCTTTCTTCCTTTGTCAAAATGCAGCGATACAATCAGTAATACAATAGAAGCTTTCTCCCTCAAGAGTCCAACCATGAAAATGACCAAGAAAGTACATAATATAGGCATGCTAACATATTTCCTTGCCTATAGGGGTCTAGCTCACTATCCTAGGAGCTGTTTCAACCAATTCCAAACTGAGCACTGAAAACTAGGCAGTCAAAACAACTTGCCTCTATAAGCTAGGAAACCAATTCATTCATTAAATTTTTGCCTATCTTATGAATGAATCTTATAGAAGAGATAAATGAGTGTAAAAGTATTATAAAATTACATCATTTACATCAAGGAGGATCAAAATCCACTCCAAAAAGTCAAACCTAGTCAAAATTGCGTTTTGCTGAGCTGTAGGTGCATTTATGTGAAAATTGCCCAACGGGTCGCGCCCTGATTTTGAACAGGTCGCGTGCCTTTGGAGCAGTTTTTGAAGCACTTCCAGGTGTCCAAATGAGGAAAACGTGGGCTTGTTGGAAAGTTCTGGATGTCTAATTTCCAACCCAAATGGAATTTCTGAATTTGGTGTCCATTTGCCCCTCCAAAATGGCAATCTCCCAAGATTGCTTCCTATGTGTCAAAAAGGTGGCAGAAAGTCATTTTTTGCTTGTTTTTTGACCTTCTGGAGGCTCAAAACTTGGTGAAATTTCTTGGAACTTGCTGAGCAAGTGTATTTTGTCCTGATAAATCCAAAAATGCAAACTTTTCCTGAAATGGACCTTCCCATCGAAAGGGTTGCGCACGGTGTGCGACTCATTGGTGGAGAAAACCTGTTTTTTGACCAAAAATTCACAAGTGACCAAAAATGCTCAAATTTTTTTCGAAATTTGTGTTGGGGTTGAGTCATTTAGCACCATGCTCCTTCAAGGAAGCCTCAGCCAAGATGTGGAGGGGATCGGGCCTTTTTCTTCGTTTTAGTGCCTTGGCCAACCGTCCTTGGAGCACCTTCATTCTCGCCTTGCATATGTGCATTCGGGCCCAATAGTGGTTCCTCATATTCCAGAGTAGGTCCTTATCTCTATTGGCCTTGTCCAGCAACCTCTCCAAATGAGCATTGACCCGGAGAAGCATGGACTCTCGATCTATGGGTGTCAAATCACCGGGTCTCCTACGGGCTAATTCCCGGTCTTCACGAATCCTCCGCTGCTCATAAAGCTCGTGCTCATCCTCCAACTGTTTATTACGCTGCTCTAAATAGTTAATTACCCATTTTTCCATCTGCAATTTCTTGTGCAATGACTCATTCTCGGTCCTTTGCTCTCGGATGATCTCCCTAAGCTCCGAGCTAGGAGAACAGGTGTCAAGATCAATGATGTCAATATCTGGATCACCTGACAACCCTTCCTCAATCATGGGCTGCTTACCCCTCTCCGATACCTGTGCTGCTGTCAGAAATGAGGCCCCTTCCACCTGATGTGGAGATAACACTCGCGGTGCTGATGAAGAAGGCGAGACCCCTTCCACTTGATGTGGAGAAAATACTCATCGAGCTGATGCAAATAAGGCCCTGTGGCCTCTCTGATATGTGACCAACAGAGGAGAGCTGACATGTCTAACCTCGGGGATATCATGTTGCTGTGAAGGTCCTCCCTCCTCATGAACAACCTCCGGGGGTGGTGGTGGTGCTGTGAAGAAATCTCGGGAGATGAAATCCTCCCATGGAATACCCTTCTAGGCCAACTGATGCATGACCACAATCTTGATCAAAGCATAATGGTAAATGCTCCTATGTTGCTGTGCTGGACTCTTTCTCTGCACCAATGACAACATCTTCTCAATATTCCTGCACATGAAAAATGGTATGTTCATCATCCATACCCGTGTGAAATGCATTAACAAGTGAATATGGTATGAAAACAAACGTGAAAATCTGCCCTCACAGGTGAAATAGCGCATGATGAGCCTCATCAAGGGAACATACTCATCCCTCAAAAATCTGAAAGGAAATACACCAGTCATGTGCCTCATATATTCAAGTTTAATGTAGGGCTCATACTGAAATCTATCCAATAGTTTGCGCTTGTTCCACTCTTCTCCAACATTAGGTATCCCTATTGCTTGAGCAACCATCTCAGGTGTCAATGTAAAATCCACTCCTGCAAGATTTACATGCCCGCCATGAAAATGCAAAACAAACAAGCGGACCAATTCTCTGTGATGCTGAATTTGAGAAATCCTCTCGCAAAATTCATAACATGATTGATAGCGGAAACATGTGACTGCAAGTGGACAAGCCTGCAAATAGGTCAAAGAGGTGGGCTCCTCTCTCACATGGTGACCACCCTTACCACCCCTCCTCCTTTGCACCTCAACCTCTGGTGTTGACTCACAGTCATCACTTTTCTCATAGTCGGTTTTGGTTTCTGACATGGTTTCAAGAGCAAAGTGGCTGAAATGTACTGCTGCTTCTGCTCAAATAACTTGTTGTTTTAACTGTTGAAATGATGCTTCAAGGGGACAAATAACACAAGGGAGATGTTAGGGAAGGGACCTTTTGAGGGAGCTGAGGGAAAATATATGAAAAAGGGAATTTAGGGAAGGAATCATAACATAGGGTTATGTTATTGAATTTTAGGGACAGGGGTAGGGTTTTAGGGCTATGGATATTTTTGTTACGGAGATTAGGTTAAACTGACAAGGGAAGTGGTAATGAGATGTGGGAAAAAATGGGAGTGAAAAGGATGACCTTGAAAACAGCAAAACAAAACCCTGGCTTTACTTGCACTTTGACATTTTTAAGCTAAATACACATGAATTTCCCATTTCAACTTGATGGCATTTATACACATTTTCCATGATCATTTTGCTTTAGCAAGCAAAAAACATTGATGATTAGAGGCCTACCTGCAAACTTGAGGAGATTTGGGGTCATTTTGAAGTGTGTAGGCAATTTGCTGTAGATGAATTCCCAATGGCTCGCGTGCAGGTCTGGACGGGTCGCGCGCGCCCAACACGTCGCGTCAGTGCTTTTTTCTAACTGCTATGACCCCCTTGACGCGTCGCGCCTGCCCAATACGTCGCACACAGGTCTGGATGGGTCGCACGCGGGCTCTGTCTGCAATTTCACCCAATTTCTTTCCAAATCGCTTTTCACTATTGCTTTGAGGCAAATGATAATCAAATGGAGGGAGAGGGGGCTTTATGGCTTGATTTAAATTAATTTCCCCTCAAACCCTCTTTCTAATGTTTATAACTTGACACTTTTTCAAAATTTAAATGCTACTAACTTTATGGTTTCCTTTTGTCCGGAAATTGGTTGAACTAATGCTTTTTCTTGAAAAATTTTGTAGGGATAGCTTCTGAGGAATCTTGGCAAAGGGGACCAGGGCTGCATGCTGACTTTTGAAGAATTTTGAATTTTTACAAGTTTTTACAAAAATGAGAAAATGACCTTGTCTTTAAAAACATGGTTTTTAAATCCAAGGTAAAAATTAGTTGTACAAGATGAAATCTTTTGAAGAAATACTTTGATAGTCATCCCTCTGGCCTGCTGGGCATGTATTGACTTTTAAAGA
>APFE031146539.1:131930-143622 GCA_000404065.3 Pinus taeda
AAAGGTCTTCAACAGGCTGAGACAACCAATAAAGAACACTGATTTTAGGCTAGTAAATTGATAAAAAGGTTTGATTTGGGATTTTTAGGGTTTTGGTGGAAAATTGGGGAAAGGCAATTTTGGGTGCGGGGATTGGACGCAGTTTTCGCAGGGGGCTCTTTGGGGCGAGTTAGGAGACTGTATTGATGCCTTTTAAAGATTTGAATGGATGAGAATGACTGGTGAGGAGCTAAGGAGAGCAAGCAGTCACCTTGAATTCTCCTTAAACAGCTGAAAACATTGATATTAAGCAAACTTAAAGGCAGAGCATAACAACCATGAATTCTACCTTAACACTTCATTTGCCTAATTTGCAGAAGAAAAAGTAAGAAGATAATTCACATAACAAACTTACAAGTACAAAGAGAAACACACCATCAATACATGTAACCACAGGAATCCCAAAAAGGACTGCAAAACCCTGGTCTTTCTTCCTTTGCCAAAATGCAGTGATACAATCAATAATACAATAGAAGCTTTCTCCCTCAAGAGTCCAACCATGAAAATGACCAAGAAAGTACATAATATAGGCAAGCTAACATCTTTCCTTGCCTCTAGGGGTCGAGCTCACTATCTTAGGAGCTATTTCAACCAATTATAAACTGAGCACTGAAAACTAGGCAGTCAAAACAACTTGCCTCTATAAGCTAGGAAACCAATTCATTCATTAAATTTTTGCCTATCTCATGAATGAATCTTCTAGAAGAGATAAATAAGTGTTAAAATATCATAAAATTACATCATTTACATCAAGGAGGATCAAAATCCACTCCAAAAAGTCAAACTTAGTCAAAACTGCGTTTTGCTGAGCTGTAGGTACAATTTCTGTGAAAATTGCCCAACGGGTCGCGCACTGATTCTGAACGGGTCGCGCACGTGTTGTTTTCCAACTGTTGGGACCCCCTGGACGGGTCGCGCCCACCCAACAGGTCACGCACAGGTATGGACGGGTTGCATGGAGGTCCTCTCTGCAATTCTGCCCGATTTTGTCTCCAAATCGCCTTTCACTATTACTTTGAGGCAAATGATGATCAAATGGAGGGAGAGAGGGGCTTTATAGGCTTGATTTAAATTAATTTCCCCTCAAACCCTCTTTCTAATGTTTAAAACTTGACACTTTTTCAAAATTTAAATGCTGCTGACTTTATGGTTTCCTTTGGTCCTGAATTGGTTGAACTGATGCTTTTTCTTGAAAATTTTTGCAGCGATAGCTTCTGAGGAATCTTGGCAAAGGGGACCAGGGTTTCATACTGAATTTCGATGAATTTTTACAACCTTTTACAAAATGAGAAAATGACCTTGTCTTTAAAAACAGGGTTTTTAAATCCAAGGTAAAAATTAGTTGTACAAGATGAAATCTTTTGAAGAAATACTGTCATCCCTCTGGCCTGTTGGGAATTTATTGACCTTTAAAGACATGACCTCAAAGACAAATTTGACCTAAACCCTAGACCTAGGACTTTTGACCTTAAGACAAGACAAGTAACCTTGAAAGAGTTTATTGACTGAAACAACTTGATCCAACAGTGCCAAGAGGGGAATAAAGACACCAGCTCCTCCATCAGGGTTATGGCATGCCTAATGGAATGCAATGAGATGACACTGATGAGACACCTAGTTATGCAAATGCAAAGAGTTTTGATCGCTGATGGAGGGCTACTAGACCGACTCTAACACACACTACAGATAATTGTCATCTATTACAGAAGTATACGCAGATGTCCCAGCAATTATTTTGTAACTTCTGCAGGTCGGTAGGCCATGATGAACACACCTGCAGAAGCTATGAACTAATGATGGATCACACTCCTACCTACAAGGTACAGACTGATACACTAGCCCTCGACCTAAATGCAGGAATGGCGCACACTAGATTTCAGGGGCGCAGATGAGGATGAGGTGGAATGGGACCAGGAAGGGGTCGCGGACAACTAATTTTCTACAATTCCGGAGGCCCCGGACACTATGCCCATGATTGTATGAATCCGACAAGAACATCATGTTTGTACTGTACTCAATTTGATCATGAGGCAGAATACTACCCTACCTTAATAGCGAGGCTGCGTGAAAAAGGGGTACTCCAGCCTCCCCCGACTCAGAATTTGCAAATGATGAGTTCTGAGCTACATGAAGAAGACCCGAATGTCAAAACAGTGCTCAGAAGCGGTATCACAACCAGAGATGATAAAAGTAAGCAACCAGAAGAAAGTGTGTGGGTTCACAAAGCTCTGACAAGGGAACTTGAATTTGATTTGGAGCGCACAAAGGAGACATTCATGGAAGCTAAGAAGAGCTTCATAGAGGCCTCCACTTGAGGTAGTAAGGATAAACCAAAACTAGGGATGGATCCTTCAATGCTCACTGCCTTTCTGGAGCTATGCATGAAACTGTTGCATGACAACAAAGCTATAAAAGGACTACAAGAACTTATCACTAGGTGCACGGGATCAAGAGAACCGTGTGTGGTTTGGAAACTTGGAAAGCATGCATTGTGCACAGGAAGGGAAATGAGATTGACTACGCAAATTGGCGAGTATGAAATGGATCAAGTAACCCTGGATCTTGGTTCGGATGTGAATGTACTATCGAAACAAACATGGGAACGCATTGGTAGACCCACACTACAATGGTCCCCTATTCAATTGCGAATGACGAACTAGCAGAAGATCCTACCCATGGGGAGATTACAAGGGGTAACGATGGATATTGAAGGTGCAAGCGTGTTGGTGGATTTTGAAGTGATAGAGATTTTCGACAACAACAATCTTTATCCTGCGCTATTGGGCATAGTCTGGGCCACTGATATGAATGGAATTATAAATTTGAAGAAGCGCAAAAATATATTTGAGAAAAGGTCACTACGCGTAGTAGTACCACTAAATCCAGCCATGGGAGCACAATACACTGAACTAGTGCATGACAATGATAGTGATGACGATCTTGATTGCATCTACAAGATAACCGTGCATGAAAAAAATTGGGTGAATCCTACAGTGGATGGCATAATTTCATGGGAGCGCAAAATCTCCTGCACTTCATTTTCGGATGAAGAAATAGAGCGATGGCAGAATCAATTGCACGAAATAACAACACTTAATTGCAACACAATGATAAGATCACTATGTTGTGTAACCACTGAGATAAGGGATCTACCTAGGTATGATGGTTTGATAATGGTGGATGACTTTCTGAACAAATTTGAGAGTGAAGTACCAGAACAACAAAATTTTGATGCTCTAAAATGGGCACTGTGTGCTACGCTCGCAAGATGGTGGGGTATACACCAGCAAAGTTTCAGAGACTGGCGCAAATGCCAAAATATGATGCACCTATGGTTTGGGAAGCCTCAGAGGAGGATGGAAGCCAAGAAAGATGGATGAAATAGCTTGCGTACCCACCTTTCCAGATGGGTACATGCGTATGGTACATAACCTGTACAAATGCACACTGCTCTCGCAATAGGACATAGGAAAAACAAGCAAAAGCAGGCAAGACAAGTGTGCGAACGATGAAGCATGATACATCCTAGTGTGCCAAATATCATACATGGGGTAGCATTTGACAAGGTATGTGAAGTACTGAATAGGGTTCACCAAGTGAGACGCACTGACTGGGACTTGCGTGTACCAGCAGTTCGATGGGCCTATAGGACCATGTGCAAAAACCTAACCGTGCAAACAATTCCAAGATGGTGGAATGAAGTAGGGACCATAATCTCTAAGGAGCATGCGAAGATGAATCCACACGTAATAGCACTCGCATGTGTGACAATACGCAAAGCACAGGAAGAAGAAATCACACAGTGGTGCGAAGTAGAACACATAATGCTTCAGGAAGCCATTTGGCAAGGGAACCTTAGACTTCACGAACTTGAAAAGGACCGGGTGCAGCTAAGGAAGAAAAGCATTTTGATGGACGTAGAGGTCAAGAGGCTGGAAAACGAGATCAAGCAAGCATGTCTCATCGATAAACCAAGGATGGCAAGGCAAGGTACAGATGATCATACTAATGAATTAGAAGACTATTGCCGAGCATTAATTATTCTGCTACCATGGCTAGGACCGCATATCACCAAATGTAGTAATCAGGGGAGCACACTACATATAATAGAGTGCACGATGCTGACTTCCTTGACGACTAATGAGGATTTTCGTGAAATACACGGGGGGGTGAGATGGAGCCTTGCACAGGTAGTGTGACCACCTGACTAGTCGTAGGAAGAATAGTCTTAGCACTCTAGGTAGCTGAAAGGGAGTGTGGACTATAAATTAATCTGCCTAGAAATTGTGCAATCTGACAGGTATGCACAAGAACGGCCTATCACAAGGTTCGTGCCTGCGCACGAGGGGATGCATTGCTATGTGGATAGGCTGGGAAGGGACTGTTGGTGTCACTGTTCATGATGAGATGTCCGATTTGAGTCCAAATGGAGCAGGTGACGGGCATTTAACGTGAAATTTATGGTCAAGATTTGGGAAAATTTACCACCAAGAAAGCATTAAAGGCTTGAAATTGGGGGGAACAGTCGAATTTGAATTCAAAAGGCATTATAAAACTCCAAGAGCTAGCTGGCAAACAACACTTGGTCAATTAAGATTTGAGCGGTTGAACAGAGCACAAAGTGTTGAGAGCCGAGTGATAATAGAGCCTTTAAGTTCACGAAAGACCGCATACAATGTAGAAAGGATG
Organism: Pinus taeda; assembly: GCA_000404065.3. NCBI lineage: Eukaryota > Viridiplantae > Streptophyta > Pinopsida > Pinales > Pinaceae > Pinus > Pinus taeda. The sequence goes on from APFE031146539.1 coordinate 136,659, forward strand.
ACAGCCACTAAGGATGGGTTCGTCATTGAAGAAGGAACTATCGACGAGGTTGTGTAGACCCCTATCGTCTACGATGTTCCCGAAGGCACTGGGGCTGTGACAAAAATCCGTAAATCACCCTGGACGCTGAGACCAAAGAAAGATAAGCAGGCAATGGGACCAGTACACATGTCCCCAAGGAATCCACAGCAAAAATTATCCATGGAAGAGAAGAGGAAGGCAGTTACAATTGAAATAGATGAAGAGGAAGAGGACTTGTAGGCTATGATGGCTGCAGTAGAGGAAGAAGAAGACGTGGAGAAAGACATCCAACCATTGCACTCTACAGTGAAACTGCCTAGGTAGGTCCCTCCATGAAAAGGGAAAACCAAAATACCAAAGAATTTTGGATGTAATGAAGAGTGCACTCCAGACCCTGCTCCTCCCCAATGGAATAACCTTTGAGGATCTGCTCCTAGGACACGTGCCCACCCTGAAATTTAAAGACTGTGACCTCGAGGATAGCGATAATTTCCCACACTTAGAAACAACAAACTTGATGAAACAAAATACGGAGGCGACGACGATAATGTTAGAGCCGCGAAAATGGTTGCACGATGTGGAAAAGGCCGGGTTGCTTCATCTGCTATGAATACCACACTTCCACCGCACACCCATCACCATTTTCGTCATCAAGCAATTGCTCTGCCTGGTGCATGATGGGTATCTATGGTTGGAGGAGCCTATTCCCATCACGGTGAACCTCATTCACCAGATTTCTCGTCTTCCCTGTAAAGGAATGGACCCCGTGAAGATAGCAGGAAAAAGCAGTGATCTGGCCCTCGCAGAGGCCATGAAGTCCAAGTATAAGCTGGAGAAAAATAAGAGAGGCTACATCATCTCTAGCATCAAGGATAAGGGGGTGCACATAGACATCCAAATCCTGGCCGGAAAAGTAATGAGAAAATGTCACACTGATGAGGTACTAGTAACGGTGGTCGCGCTGGTTGAGCAGTGCATAGAGGGGGTTCAGTTCAACTAGGCCGAGTTCCTTTGCGAAGAATTTTTTCTCAATTTCCAGGAGGCCCAGGAACAGGGTAAAACCTTCCACTACACATGGTTTCTCTTATCCATCTTTCTAGTAGCAGGAGAACTATAGGAGGATAACCAGTTCCTGAGCATCGACTGAGACTTACCAGAGGCCGCGAAGTATGCTTTGCTTTGGGCCACCAAGGACGTGAAATGGATTCGTGACATCAAAATTATTTGGGTGCTCATGGAGGCAAGCATCTGAATGTGGATTAATAGGAGACTGCGCCTATCCCCAATGGTGCACAACAGTTTGCAGAATTTTGCAGACTTCAAGGTGGACATGCACAATATCTACATCAAGGCGCGAAAATATCTAGTGCAATAGTGGACAAAGCTCCCATTCATAGCCACGGATGATGCAATATTTACGGTGTTAGAGACATGGCCTCCCGAGTGGCGTGCCCATGATTTGACAGAGTTGGAGAGGACAAAAGTGCAAAAAAGGAAGGATGATGCCAAGTTGCACGTCACCCAACTAGCCAAGAGAAGGCGAAACGAATAAGCAGCAACCGAGGTTAGGGTAGCTCGCGAAGCTACACAAGCAGCCACAGAGCAGAAGAAGGCCACTGAAGCAATAGCAGCAGTGAAGATAGCAAAGGCCACAAAAATACAGGCAAAGGAAGGCCAAGTAGTGTCTGCAGGGCAGGAGGCAAAGGACATGGAACTTGCAGAGGAGAGCGCAGACCCAAGGACCACCTATACGCAACTCAAACAACTGCACATCGCAAAAAGATTGGGTCCCAGAAAGAAGGTTAAGGCCTCAAATCTGGCCATCGACCCGATCACGTTAACTGAAGGTGATCTCCATGACATCGGCGAGACGGTTTGTGATGTCACTAATGAAGTGCTCCAAGACTTTATGATGAAGCAGTAGACTGTGTTGGGGGCCTTTTGTGCTATACAACAACCCTCCCCATTTCAAAATTTTCATCCAAAACTTTAACAAGAAATGGGGCCCCTTTTTAGGACTTAGATAAAATCAATAATTCAATAACAATCGCAAGCTTTGATTTATCCATAAACACATGAAATTCCTTATGAAAAGGTCCAACCTGATTTAGATATTTAACAAGACCTTCTCATAAAGCAAATGTAAAATAATGTGTCGCATCCTCTGTATAAAAATAGACTTAAGGCTTTCACTGGAAAATTGTCGTTGCGGTAAGAATATCGGAAAGTACAAATCACAAGTTATCAAAGAAATATTCCAAGGGTCCATGTAAAACTCCCGATGCGATAATCCGATAGTAATCGGCTATCACTAAAACCATGAATTACATAACGCATACCCATTCAGAATCCACTGATGCGATTGCATTAAAAGTGTGCTTTTTAATAAAAGGCGAAAAGGGATTGTTAAATGAATGTTTGTAGGTCTAAACCTTAAATCAATTATAAATGAAAAACAAACAATTTATTGATTATCCCTCCTCCCCATGATAACTCACTTTTAATCACAATCAGAGCTATGTATGGAGCCAGCTAAAGCTTAACGTTTGTGCCCCCTATCTATGATATGCAATTTTCTCTAATTGCTGATCGGGAAAGTCACAAGATCCACTTTAAAGAACTGTTAGTAATATGAACGATGCGACATATCATTATGGCATTTAAGTATCATGATTGGCGATTACGGAAATCATTAATAAATAGTTATAGTTGAATCCTTCGAGGGTTTCATTCGTGGTAATATTAGATTTCGTATTTCTTATCACACTTAAATTACCATTAATATTTTATATTCTACATTGGCTTTGAACATATTTTTTCTCTGTTACGGTTTTCTGTTTCTTTTGCAGAGCAAGTCTGAGTTGATGATCCAGCGAAAATGACCAAGAAATCAAAGAAACCAAAGGCCCTCATCATAGCCAAAGAGGAACTAGTTAGTGAGGTCTTGATAGCTGATACTACCTACCTCAGTCTAGGCAAGTCTTCATGGGAAAATATATACAATTTACTGAAAGTCGAGGATCTGAAAGTGATTGAAGAAGAGGTGGGAACAATAGATTCCATTGAATAGTCAGAAAGTACTCTTAAAGAGTTGGCCAGCTCCTATCTTCACAGAATAGCAGCCCGTGCCAAAGTATTACCCTATAATGACTTGGTCAGCTCTGTTATTGAAAGTATCAACATTATAGACATAACTTTCTTTACGGCTGATGGAAGAATGTTCGGGTCGTTCAAAGCAGAAGATATCAAAAGAATGTACCATTTTCCTGAACCACAAAAGTGAAATAACAAATCATTTTTGGAAGCTTTCGCCAAAGAAAATGTCATCGAATCGGACGCTATCAGATAGTGGAGGCATTTTCCAAACAAACATAAGCATGAATCATTGGGTATGTACTCCGTCGACTCATTAGCATCTCCTTATTGTTATGTTGGTGCTATGACATGCAAACTCTTTGGATTCCATGATTCGGCTAAGTTTTCTATAGAGATGGTACCTTTAATGGAGGTTGTAGTCAATTCTTATATCATGGATTGGGCGACCATTTTGTCTGATAAAATGGCCAACCAAATACTAGATTATAGGAAAAACAGATTTGTGACTACCCAAGTAATACCCCAGTTTTATATGAGTGCCTATATCTTGGACACTATCTGTTTCAATTCTGAATATCCCATTTTCGGTTGGAAATGGTCTCCACATGACCCGAACCCCATTCATATCTATCATAAGGAATTGTGGAAAGCCCATTATAAAAATCATCTGTATAGAATCTGTCATGGTTTCATCCTCCCCGTTTATTATGCTATATTCAATAAACCTACCCCTATTTTGTCCGAGGAAGCCTATGTAGACCTAACATCAATTGGTTACTAGTTTGGTGAAGAAATTTTCACCTACATTAGACTTTTTGGCAGCACTACTGACCCACATGTCCTTCCCTTATACATCCCTGATAAGTTATTTGCCAAAGAAATAGCATATTAGATAATAGTAGAAGGGATGTCAAGAAACTTAAAGGAGTCTAAAAAACAGCTGTGGCCTTTATTTCCCCTCTGATGTGGTTCTTTCACGCTGCATGACTTCAAGCACGCAGAGAAGGAAGGTGAGAAAATTAAAATGTTAAAGTTAGAAATCAACCCAAAGAGGCAGTATGATCCAAAATCTGTTGCCTACAATTTCAATTCTCATGTCAAAATTGCCAAGTTTGAACATGAGAAGGATAATTATGATGATTTTTTTGCTTCAGCTGAGGTATTTTCTCAAGTGAAACAACTGGCAAAAATCAAATTGGGAGAAAAGGGACTAGAGGAATTTTTCAAGTTCAGGACATATATTGCAAACATTGCCTCTGGACTTGTTAAATACTACCTCTATGGTGCAACTAAAAGGCCACTGTGAAGAAAAAATGGAAAATACTCCTGAAAAGGAAAATACCCCAAAAAGGGAATAGACAAAGGAAGGAACCAGTGAGCCCCTTGATACGAATATCAATATTGATCCTACTTTAATCAAGGAATATGAGCAGTTCAACCTAATCATCAATAACCCGAATAAAGCCCAAGAGCTCACTACACCAAAATTGCCTACAGTGCAAAAGCCATAAGTTATTAGTGTTCCAATTAAAGAGACAAGAGGCCTACCCAGAATTCAGTAGGAAATAGAGATCATCCCCGAAAATCCTACAGAGGAGATTGTACTTAGAACTGAAGAAATACCACCCTTAGATGTATTCTACAGTTTGAAGCACAGGGCTGTAGTTAAAAGACAAAGGAAAAAGAGGAAAAGAATCAGAGGATTACTCAACTTAAGGTGCAATCGACAGAAGAACAACAAAAGATTAATCAGCTTGAATAGTAGTCAATAAAGCAGAGATAGAAAAATGATCGATTAAAGGAGCAGTTGAAACTGGAGAAACAAAGGATTGATGAGCAAACTCTCCATAAACAACAGGAATTGTCTCAGGAATTAAGTAGGCTTCAAATGATAAGTGAGCAAGAAAAGAAGGCAAAGGAAGATCAAATTGCACAAATGCAAGAACAGATGGAAAGGTACAAGGGTTATCCACAGGTAAGTGAATTCAGAATAGAAGCCTTAGAGATAACCAAAGCCTTGTCCCGGCAGTTGAACATTTTTTGCCACAACATATCATTGGCCAACCCCTTATGTGATATCTCTGCATCATTCATTGATAAGGCAATGGATGCCAGTGTCATGCGGAAAGAGTTAATCTTGCGGACAAAACCAACCTCCCTAGAAGCCTAAGACTTTCTAGTGACAAACAAGACAATTAAGAGCAATCCTTCTCTAAACATGCATTATCATATGAGAAACCAAGTGTTTTCGATCCTACCTAAAGTCCAATGCTGTTGTAGTAGTCTAGCCTCGTTGATCCAGATGAGCTCCTCCTTCACTTCGAAACCTGCGTACACTAACAATCAAATGATTACATAACACCTGAATATCTCATAAAACAAAACATATTCAACATATAGACCAAGGAGTATATGAAACAATTCATTAATAACAAATCATTGAGAAGAATGGACTTATTTGTATTAATAGGAAACAAAAGAAACCATACAACCTGAGCCTTGGTGTTGTGTAAGTTCCTCCCAGGGTCCAGCAAGAGTTTTCCTTTACTTTGAGAAGCTCACCCACTTCCAAATGAAACAAGAAAGGATGGTAATCTCTCCTCACAAGCTTCTACAAGGAAGTCCTAATTCTAGCAGCATCTACCGTTTGGAATGTTCAGATTTCAACCTCCCCTCCTCTGGCCCAATGCTTGTATTTATAGTGTTCTAGAGGAAGTTATTCAGCTCCAACATCAATGGGATACTCCCTCTTTTGGATGGGGTAGCTCCTCTCTTGATGGGATAAGTTCCTCTTTCATAGGGATGCATGAACCATCTGGAGGCGCTCAATACACGTCAAACAATCCTCTAGAATGCTCTAGAAATGACCACAAGTAACTTTTTTAAGATGAAACTCGCGCATTTTGACCTTTACAGGAGTACGCACCCATCCCTTGACTTACAGAGCGTACAAGTACGCAGGTACAATGAGCTTGGGATGCGTACACACAGGCAAGGTAGAGAGAACCTGCGTACCCAGAGATAAACATGATTTTAAATGACTTTCTCTCTTTCTTGAAGTTTGACATGGAGAGCAGAGGTATAAGGCTTGACAAGGAGGTGTTGATGCCTCGAAAATCACTGCACTAACATTGGGGGAAACCACCCGGTCCAGACCTCAGTGCAGCTCCTTTTCCGTTTGGGATAGTGGCTCCGACTGGGGGTAATGGGACCAGTTTCCCAGCAATAGATAAATGGGATGAATGAATACTTTGTAGATAACAGTAGTGATAGGCGGATGGCTAAAACTATTGACAGAAATATAAGTAAATAAAGCTATCCCGGGAGTCTATTTGAACTGTAAAGTGTAGTTTTTTGATGCTCTATATCCAATTATACAATTATATAGATGACTGCATTCTCAAGACATAGATATTAAATTATTCAAGATTGTTGTACCTAAATAGTTAGGCGCAGCGATTAAAGCAATACTACTACACTCTATGCATTCATAGCATTAACGCATACATGATTAAAAAAATAAGGCATATCATTTAAGCATCCAATAGTGGAATGAGTAAGAGTTCCTATTGTTGCGCATGCATACAATTAACGATAGCAGGAATAATTACACAGTGAATTCGTATACAGAAAATGAATTCAAACAAAAGATAGAAATACCATTTTGAATAGTAAGCCACTCCCGATATGAATCGCTATGCGTAGCTTTTACTTCAACACATAAACATTCCTCAATCAATGACAGTAGTGTTACACTGAATTTTGTCACCTTGACTATCTGCAGTTATATGGCCCCATCAATAGCCATATTGTCCTCTTTGTCAAGCCCCATACCTCTACTCTTCAT
>APFE031146539.1:165164-183562 GCA_000404065.3 Pinus taeda
TCTTAGCTTCCACATCATTCATCTTAGTTTCTACGCCTTTCTTTAAACAATCCATCTTAGCTTCTACGCCTTTATTTAAACCATCCATCTTAGCTTCTACATCTTTCATTAAACCATCCATCTTAAATTCTGTTACTTTTTGTGCGAGTGATGTTTGTTGCACTTGGTCTCGTAATTTTGATATATCATGTTGCATTTCTTCCTCTTCTTCATGAGTCATGCTAGAACTTTCAGGTTGCTTACTAGGTGTTTTCATTTTCTTTCCTCGGGGCATCAATTACCAATAATAATTCTTTATTATTCCCTTTGAATTCCTTCAAACTAATTTTTCAAACCAAGCTTATGCAAAAATTTAAAAAAAAATTGCACACCTTTTCTCACTTTGTAGGAGCTCGATATTGAATCTGATGTATCTCTGTAATTTTAGATCATCCAGTTCTGAAATTGCGACCTGTAGTAGCCCTCTGTGTCCTCTTTCCAATGCCACCAGTCTGATCGAATATAGATTCTCCAAGGCAGATTTATGCACAATCTCCCAAGATAACCTGATTATAGACCTTTCTAGAAGAGCAAACGTGTATGAAGTTCCACGTGTCACTGTTTTGACCTTAGTATCTAAAAAAATATACACAAGAAACTACATTCTGTCCTATTTCTGTAACTTCTTACGAAATTTCAATTTGATGCTCGAAACAAAAGTTATGACAATTTTCCCAAGGTCATCTGTTTGGAATGTAATTCAAGAGTCTCCAAATAGGCCAACTTCCTCAGATAATATCTCCGTAAACATAGTGCAAAAAGATCTGAAATTCGGAACTGAGGTTTAGTGTGATTTCATTTCAAATGGGTTTTTTGTTTTGCTTCTGAAACGTCACAGAAAAAAGTTATAGCGAAAATGCCACAATGACCTATTTGGAGCAGCAAAACCTTAGTATCCTAAGCTCTCATACCAAATGTTATGAAACTAGCTCACAAAAAGATAGAAAAGATAGTTGAACGCCTTAGAATTCAGCCTCTCGAGGGGGGAACCTCCTTTACATTACATAAATGAATAATTCTTGGATTATACAAATGACAAAACCTTCTTCTATATATAGGAGTCTAAGGGGTCACAATATAAACCAAGCTAACCTAACAATAATAATATAAAGGCACAAAAATAACAATAGAGGGATTCTATAGGGCACAGTAATAACAATATGGGGAAAATAAGGGTACAACAATAATAATAAGGGATACAAGCACAATAGTAATGGGGGCATCACTAGTATTATAGGGACCTAACATTTTCTCAAATAGGAAAGCATAATTTGAGTGTTGTTTACATCAAGAGAATTCAAATGCATACAATACTATTATCTCTATTTTTGTCTTATTACTCTATGTAAATGAGAATTTCATAAAGCTTGTTATTATTGATATATGTATGTTTTGAAACAATTCTTTAGCATATCATTTCTGAAGGTTTTAGAATTGTTATCATTTGGATATATATGTCAGTGATATATTGTGATGAATGCGATAATGTTTTTATAATTACTTTGTTTAGCTTATTAAAAAAAGTAATCATTATATGAATGCATATTTTTGTTTTATGAATAAGTCATCTATATGATTATTTGTTTAATAGAAACAATAAAAAATTGTATTGTTCACAGGATACCTAGGCTAGATTAGTTATATTTGTATATCTTTGAATTGTAGGATAAAACACTTATCACCTTCGTTACACATTTCAAACCAATCACCCATCAACTCATACATCACTGGGAAACTAGTCCCATTATATCTAATCGGAGCCACCACACCAAATGAAAAAAGAACTGCACTAAGGTCTAGACTGGGTGGTTTTCCCTGATGTTGATGTAGCAATTTTAGAGGCATCAACATTTTTGGCACTATAAGGAGGGCATGAACTGTGAATGGCGAGCAAATCCAAATCCATAGCCCATTCTGAGAGGAAATCCCCCTCACCATCTCCTCCAACTTCTCCCTCACATTCTAAATCTCCAATTCTCAAGCAAGAAGTTGATAAGACAACACCCACTGCTGAAAACTTGAACATATTAGACAAATCTGCCCTTGAACCCCCTGAAGTTTAGTCTTTAATTCATAAACTTCAAGGGTTTTCAATATCTCAAGATCATCCTGAGTTATCCCAAGGAAGTGTAACTTCACAATACATTCCTTATTAGCCACTTACAAGATTACAGAGCGAAAAGCTTGGTATTGAACCAAAAAAATTCCCTTTGCCTAGTCGGAAAAGAGCTAGGAAGACACCTTTAGAGTCTAACAGTGAGACTCTTTCATCATCATCATCCATTTCATCCAATCCATTGCAAATTCAACCATCCACTCCACAAATTCATATCGTAGTTCAACAGGGTACATGTACTCCATCATCCCCTTCCCAATCACTTGCAACTACACCATCATCTTCTTCTGTTGTTAGTGTGACAATGGCACATAATCAACCACAACTGAGGCCATGGACAAATCCAGGGGCAGTCGCAATACCTACACCCTTGAGTCAATTACTGGCCCACCCTGAATAGTGGTTGCCAAAGTTTAATCCAGATATCGGCATACTAGCAGAAGAACACATAAACAACTTTATGTTGTCAATAAACCTAAATGGAGTGACAGAAGAAGATGATGTTGTGATACCTTTCCCATACACCTTACAGGGAGCAGCTAGATCATGGTATTTTTCATTACCACCAGGATCCATTAATAGTTGGAATGCTTTCCAAGAGTATCTTTTGACTAAGTTCGGAGATGATAGGTCCACAGCGACATTAATCAATGATCTCTCCAATCTTAAAATTGAATCAAAACAACCCATTAAAGATTTCAATTCGCGATTTAATAAGCTCTTAAATAAAATTCCTGCTATGTCTAATCCTAGTGAAGAGGTCCAAAGCGAATGGTATATTTCTGCTTTACCTTTGAATATAGCTATCTTCGTTGATAGAGCTGCAAAGCCCACCTTAGTAGAGAATATGAAATAAGTGATCATCGTTGAGAAATGTATTATTGCATTAGAAAAGAAAACTACTCTTAAGGAAAGAAGGTCCAAAAAAGTTACTTTTAAAGATGACTCGAAAAATAAAGCAGCTAAAGATCCATACGATATGGAGGGTTTGTAAAAGGTTTTGAAGACCATATCCAATGAAATGGTAGAGATAAAGAAACAGGTAGTTGAAACCTCCATTAAAATGCCATTTAGGAACTTCAAAATAGTTGAATCTAACCACCTAATGTCATATCTAATGCAGAATCAGATCCAGATAATGATGAGGATGAATACCCAGCCTTGTCATCTGAGGACATAGAAGAAGATGAGATAGTTGAACATCACGGTATGTGGGACTTCATTTTGCCTAATTTTGATACTGAAAATGAATAGGAAGCTTTCCTAGTCAATACCAGAAGTAAAATTGCTACAGAGCCTGTTCAATCAACTCAAAAGAAGAAAAATGCAAGCCCTACTACCAAAGATAAGGCTCCCATGAATAATTCTCTAGTGTTGCCAACTCAAAATCAGCCATCATCTTCCAATCCATCCTCATCATCCAAGACATTGGTAGTCTCTGACTCTATGGATTACAACATTATTGAATACATGAAGAAGACTAGAGTGAATATTTCTTTATTCGAGCTTAGCAAGCTCAAACATCAACAGAAATTGTTGCTCAAAGAGTTAAATGCAATACCTTCTTTTCCTCTTCCAAATGTTGTAATATCCCAGGCGGCTAAAGGAATAGGTAAGCCACCATCAAATAAAGTAGATGCTACTGATGCTATTTTGATCGAAGATAGATCTAATTCTCATACTCCTCCTTTTCTCTTGACCTATGAGATCTACAATAGAAATCTACACAACTGCTTAATAGATTCAGGGGCTTCATCAAATGTAATGCCAACCTTGGTTTGCTCAAAATTAAACATTGAGCCCCAAAAATCTGCAGTACATATTGTTCAGATAGATCGAACTAAGGTTCAAGTATTAGGAGAGATTAATTCAGTTACCATTAGGTTATCAACTAATCCTAGAGTAGTCCAGAGAATTGATATATTGATCGTTGACATCCCTGAGCTTTATGGGTTAATTTTAAGCAGGGATTGGTTTGAGAAACTCCATGGTTACATTTCTACTGTTTGGTCTCATATGTGGCTTCCCTATAAGGGGAAACCAAGTCAAATTAAAATCGCTCGGGAGAAGCACATGACTCATACTGTAACGAAGTTTGATTAGGAAAATCAACCCATAGCTTTCAATAATAATATTCTTGGAAATTACTCAGTAAAATCATTCTTTGATAATTTTAATACTCAATCATCAATTTTTTCTATTAATAGTTTCACATTAGAGATAGAAAATTTTTCTCATACAAATACATCAAGGTGTGTTACTATTGCAAAAGAAATTGTAAATAAACCTGTAGATAAGCCTATATTTTGGTCATTATATTTTGATGGATCAAAATCCAATGACGGTGCAGGAGCAGGATGTAGTTTGGTTTGTCCTAAAGGGGAAAAAACTATGCTATCATGTAGGCTAGAATTTGAGTGTACAAATAATATTGTTGAATATGAGGCATTGATTCAAGGGCTTTATAAAGCAATAGGCCTGAAGGTTGAATATTTAAAAGTATTTAGTGATTTTGAGATTGTCATCAAACAGGTAAGGAATAATATCCATTGCCTTTCAGGACATCTCAAGCATTATCAGTCCTTGGTTCAAGACCTCATATCTCATTTTCTAGCGTTTAATATTTCTCCTATTCCTATATCTCAGAATGCAACAGTTGATTTATTAGCAAATGTTGCTTCTGAGCTCCTCCCATCCGAGGATTACTGTAAGGACCTGCGGTTCCGCCCGAAGTGTGACCGCATTCGACGATGGATAAGCGGTTGGAGAAATGCAAAATACGAGCTCAGACTTAATGTGTGATGGAGACAAGTAAAAATGCGAGCACAAGAAGGTTGAGCGAAGTGTTATATAGGTGTGGGAGCATGGTAGGATTTCCCACAGGCTGACCTACGACTTGGAGCAAAGTCGACATGTATTTGCGAAGTGTAGGGGCATGTAATCATGTGGAGGATGAGTCGGCTTGGCTAGCTCGACTCGCCCTTCCACTCATATAAGTAAACATGCAAGAAGGCTCATTTGGACATCGCATCTTTGACCTTCAAACAAGAAGGAAGGCGCAGTTCATAGATAATATGAGGTGCAGGTTAGAGTGAAGCCAGATGCACCCAAGTCTTGGGCAAGGCTGTACAGGTTAACGCAGGAAAGTATATCAGGTGAACGAAGGCGTAGGGCGAGGATCGCCTGCCGATCAAAGTAGGGCATGCACGGGTGAAGGCATGGGTGCTCAGTTGTGCGGTTGTGCAAGGGCATACATGGGTGAAGGCGTGGGCGTCCGGTTTGTGCAAAGTCTTGGCACGGGTTCTTGGGCAGCTCAGGTGAGCATCCGCCCATCGTGTAAAGGCGAACGTGGAGGTGGAGAAGGGGACTTGGGTAAGGTCACACGCCCACCATGCGGAGGTAAATGAAGGGTATCTTGGTGACTTTGTGGAGTCACCCGCCCATCGTGCACGAAGACAAGGTTCGGTTATGAAGTGCGGAAGGCAGTTCATGTGAGGGTGCGCCCGCCCGCCTTGGGCAAGGAAATCTTGGTTGTCACACGGTGGTGTGACGAGATTGTAAATTTGGCTAAGAATGAAACTTGGGGTTTCCAAGTATACTTGTAAAGCTTTGTAACTTTGTAAAGATTGTATTATAATTTATTCGGGCAGACTCATTGTTCAGGGAGTTTCCCCTCCCTTTATACTGTGCAATTGTGTTCTTCATGTATAATTGCTGATGTTAATGAATGTGTATGGGTGTTAATTGGTATAAAGGAACATTAATAATTACTTGGTTGCGAAACACAAACTAAGTAGGATAAGTGGTTAGGCGTAGTCCATGAACATAAGTATTGGTGAAAAGAAAGTGTTCGGTGGTGCCGCACCTCGCTTAGCACGGTTGAAAGACTATCGAGGCTCTGGTGGTCGTGATAGGTGGTATCAGAGCTCGATTGGAGCTGGTGTTATAGCAGGGTTGCTCGTGACGAAGTGCAAGTGTGGATACACTTGGAAGCTTGGAAATTGAAGACAGTGAAGCAGGTACTTGCAGGTGAAGGAATCTGTTTCACATACAAGTGGAACAAGGACTGGTTCAGGTTGCAGGCATCTTGGTGAAGCTGTTGGATGGTCGAAACTAGATCACAAAGAAGAAGGAATTTGTTAGCAATGGCAGCTAAATCTTAGGTTGGGTCTAGTCACGATGCGAAGGATGCTACTATGGCATTCATTGAAAAGGTGTTGGAGAAGATGGAGGACTTGGAAGCTTTCTAGACTAAGAAGATGGATTTGTTTGAGAGAGATCAAGAGGCCAATTTGAAGATGAAGGAAGAGCTCGATGGACTCCAGACTCAGCACAAGTACACTGTTCTTTTGTGTACACAACCTGAAGTAAGGGTCAAGGAGATTGAAGAGGCAAGAGATCAAGGTCTTCAGAGATTGTGGACTTGCGGAAATTTCTTGATGAAGCCAGAGATGAGATCGTGGTGTTGAAGAAGGCCGTGAGGCATAACTTAGGTGGAGGAGTGCCTCATGTGAAAGTCAAGGAACCAGAATTTTATGATGGTACAAGGAGTGCAAAGACTCTTGGAAACATTCTATGGGACATGGAGCAATACTTGGAATGACTGGGTCTATCTGATAATGAGACGAAAGTGAAAGTAGCTGCTCAGTTCTTGACAAAGGATGCTAAGATGTGGTGGCGAAGGAGGATGGATCAAATTGCCAATATCAGTGCTGGTGACATTACTTCATGGGATGAAATGAAGAAAGCTTTGCAGACCCATTTGTGTCCTCAAGATGCAAGGATGAAGATAAAGTTCATAGAGCAGACAGGGAACTTTTAGACATATCAGCGGGAGTTTGCAAGTGCGGTTCTAGAACTTCCTGACATGGCAGAGAGGGACAAGGTGTTCAACTTCATCATTGGATTGAAACCTTGGGCAGGAAATGAAGTGAAGAGACAGAGGATTAGAACACTTGAGGAAGCTTTTGCTGCTATGGACAGGTTGGTGGAACATTATGATGAGACTTTTGATGATAGGAAGAAGAAGTCCGATAAGCTGAAAGAGAAGAATAAGGATGATGCTTCAAAATAGGATGATAAGTCAAAGATGAAGAAAGCCTTGAAGTGTTGGATATGTGCTGAACCACATACGGTGAAGAATTGTCCTTCTAGACCGAAAGTGGCTGCAACTGCACAATCTAATGCGAAGAATGAAGAACCTTTTGTGGGGATGATGCAGACACTTGGTGCTGCTACTACTACAAAGGTGATCTCTCGGAGGGATCCTGAGAGGAACAATTTGGAGTATTTTCAAATGAAGGTTGAGGGTGTTGATATACTCACTATGGTGGATAGTGGGGCTACTCACAACTTCATGGGAGAAGATACTGCGAGAAGGATTGGGCTGAAATTTGTACCAATGAAGGCACAAATGAAGACATTCAATTCTCCTCCTGATTGTGTTCTTGGTGTAGTTGAAAAGGTGGGCACAACACTAGGTGAGTGGACAGGGAAGGTCGACTTCACTATAGTGTGGATATATGACTATGAAGTTGTTCTGGGAATGGAATTCTTGAAACAATTCAATGCTATGATTGTTCCACATTTGAAGAAGCTATACATTTACGATGGAAGGGAGGATGTACCCATTGGTGTACCAACCATTGGAGTGACAAAGCTTGATTGTAAGTTGGCAGTGATGCAAATGGAGGATGAGAAGCGAATGGAAGATATGAGTAAGTGGTTGTCTATGGTTGAGACAAAGCTTACCGAGCAGTCATTGGTCATCAGGACACTTTCTGATAGTATCTTGGATTTGTCAAGAAGGCTAGAAGTGGATAAGGATGATGATGATGATGATGATGATGAGGCATATGTGAGGCCGAATATTTGGGAGGAGGATCAAGTCACTTATCTACAGAAGATGGAGATAGAGAATCCTGACAAATGGATTGAGTTGATTAGTGAGGGTGAGCCTTCAGGCTCTACTCCCTCCACATCTTCTTAGATGGGAAAGAAGATGGGGCTCATTGTTAGCTGCTCATGGTAGTGAGTCCTTAAAGCAGGTTGAGCAAGTATGACAGATGGTATAGGGATGGCTTGGAATCAAGCATCATGACATGCTGCAGATGGGATGGAGTTTCCATGGACCTGAGCGTGGGTGAGATTCTTGGTGAGTCCAAGATGTGGCAGAATCTGAAATAGACTGGTGAAGGCATAAGGATGGACATTCTTATGATTTGAGCGTGAAAGTTGGACTGATCACCCGACTAGTTCGAATCATGATGGCTAGTAGTGTACCAAAGAGATGTTGACATCAAGCAAGAAGGAAGGATGAAAGTTCACAGGATAGGACGACACATGATGGAGATGGGAGTTCTACATATGTTGTAGGGATGTTTGCAGTATGTGGAGGAGTTGACATCATGGACCAAGAATGAGGCAGTTGTTGTTGATAATCTTGGTGGATGGCTACCAAGATGGTATGTTGTCGAGGATGATAGCGACTTCAGGTGGAGGAGGTTGTAAGGACCTACGGTTCTGCCCGAAGTGCGACTGTGTTTGACGATGGACGAGCGGTTGGAGAAATGTGAAATACGAGCTCAGACTTGATGTGCGATGGAGACAAGTAAAAATGCGAGCACAATAAGGTTGAGCAAAGTGTTATATAGGCGTGGGAGCATGATAGGATTTCCCACGGGTCGATCTACAACTTGGAGCAAAGTCGACATGTATTTGCGAAGTATAGGGGTGTGTAACCATGTGGAGGATGAGTCGACTTGGGCAGCTCGACTCGCCCTTCCACTCGTATAATTAAACATGCGTGAAGGCTCATTTGGACATCGCATCTTCAACCTTCAAACAAGAAGGAAGGTGTAGTCCATAGAGAATACAAGGTGCAGGTTAGAGTGAAGCCGGATGCACCCAAGTCTTGGGCAAAGTTGCACAGGTTAACGCACGAAATTATATTAGGTGAACGAAGGCGTAGGGCGAGGAGCGCCCGCCGGTCGAAGTAGGGCATGCACGAGCGAAGGCGTGGGTGCCCGGTTGTGCGGTTGTGCAAGGGCGTGCATGGGCGAAGGTGTGGGTGTCCGGTTTGTGCGAAGACTTGGCACAAGTTCTTGGGTAGCTCGGGTGAGCGCCCGCCCGTCATGTAAAGGTGAACGCGAAGGTGGAGAAGGGGACTTGGGTAAGGTCACCTACCCACCATGTGGAGGTAAATGAAGGGCGTCTTGGTGACTTAGTGGAGTCACCTGCCCGTCGTGCACGAAGACAAGGTTCGGTTGTGAATTGCGGAAGGCAGCTCGTGTGAGGGCGTGCCTGCCTACCTTGGGCAAGGAAATCTTGGTTGTCACACGGTGGTGTGACGAGATTGTAAATTTGGCTAAGTATGAAACTTGGGGTTTCCAAGTATACTTGTAAAGCTTTGTAACCTTGTAAAGACTGTATAATAATTTATTCAGGCAGACTCATTGTTCAAGGAGTTGCCCCTCCCTTTATACTGTGCAATTGTGTTCTTCATGTATAATTGCTGATGTTAATGAATGTGTATGGGTGTTAATTGGTATAAAGGAACATTAATAATTACTTGGTTGCAGAACACAAACGAAGTAGGATAAGTGGTTAGGCATAGTCCACGAACATAAGTATTGGTGAAAAGAACGTGTTCGGTGGTGCGCACCTCACCTAGCGTGGTTGAAAGACTACCGAGGCTCCGGCGGTCATGACAATTACAGTCCTGATAGGTTTTCGGTCGAATTAATTTTCAGACCATCGGTTCCAGACAATATCACCAATTAGCGGGTATTTAATCATGATGAAGACATTTTGAATTTCTTAAATTCTGAAAAATCTTATGATGACCAGATTATTGATGAAAATGATCATGATCTTCAAATAAAACAAAGACAGAATGAGAGTTCCATACCTAAATCTGTGGTTAAACTTGAAGATCTTTATGATATCAAGGATAGGTTTAAACAAGTCACTAATTCAAAACTTCAAAGTTCTACTTTGAGGTTTGAATTAATAAATCTTGGTACTGAGGCAAAACCACAAAATATTAATCTGGGAGTAGGGCTCACCTTAGAAGAAAGATTTTCCTTTATCGGATTGTTGAATAAATATAAAAATGTTTTCTCTTAGAATTATGATGATCTAAAGACGTATGATACTTCTATCATACAACACACATTTCCAATGATTTCCGAGGAGAAACCTGTGCAAACAAAATTGAGGAAAATTCATTCGAATCTAGAGAGTCAGATCAAAGCAGAGTTGAATAAAACCTTAAAAGCTAATATAATTTACCTAGTCAGACATTCTAAATGGGTTTCTAACTTAGTACCTATTAGAAAGAAGAATGGTAATATTAGGATTTGGATTGATTTTAGAAATCTCAATAAAGCATGCCAAAAAGATAATTTCCCATTACCAAAAATGGAACAAAATCTTCATTCAGTTGCTGGTTCCGAATTAATGTCGTTTCTGGATGGTTTTTCTGGATATAACCAAATACTAGTGCATCTAGATGACAGACTAAAGACTACCTTCAGAACCAAATGGGGAACATATGCCTACTAGAAAATGCCTTTTGGTTTGATTAATGTTGGAGCTACTTTCCAAAGAGCAATGGATATATCATTCAAGGGTTTGATTAATAGGTCAGTTGTTGTCTATCTAGATGACATAACTATCTTCTCCAAGAAAAGAGCAAATCATCTACATGATTTGAAACAAATCTTTGAACATTGTAAAAGGTATGGGATTTCATTAAATCCCAAGAAATCATTCTTCGCTCTTGATGAAGGTAAACTATTAGGGTTTATTGTATCTAAAGATGGGATTTACATTGATCCAAAAAGGATCAAGGAGATTTCTAATATTTCTCTGCCACACAATAAAAAAATCGATGCAATCATTTTTAGGTCAAATAAATTTTGTAAAAAGATTTGTTCCTGATTTTTTGCAGATTGTTTTACCTTTACAGACCATGATTAAGAAAAATTCAATGTTCAAATGGGGACATAGCAAAAAGGAAGCCTTTGATGCAATCAAACTGGCAATCATTAATGCTCCTACATTGAATACCCAAAATTTTTCTAATCATTTTATTTTGTATACTTTAGCATCCAAAACATCTTATGCAGTTGTATTAACACAAATCAGTGATCAACAAGTTGAAACCCCATATCCTTCTTTAGTTCTAACTTACAAGGTGCTGAACTTAATTATTCTGAAGTAGAAAAGCAAGATTTTGTTGTGTTTAAGTCTATTAAACACTTTAGGCCATTCCTCCTAAAAACTCATACAAAATTAATCGTCCCATTCTCGGCAGTGAGACAATTGCTAGTCCAAAGGGAAGTAGGAGAGAAGGGCACCAACTAGGTTACACCATTACAAGAATATGATTTAGATATTAAACCAACGAAAATTGCAGGAGGTCAAGGTTTTTGCAGGTTATTAGTAGGAGCTTCTAACATCCTAGAACATGAAGATTCAAATAATTCTCTTCAAGTAAATGAGATAAGTATCATGAACTCTGAATCTCAATATGTAAATCTGGTCTTTTATTTAAAAAATGGATATGCTCCTCCTAGTCTCTCTTACAAAAACAAACATGCCTTGAGATTAAAATAAAAACACTTCAAAATCATTGATGATGTGTTATTTAGAAGGAATAATGATTCGATTTTGTTAAAATTCCTTGAAAAAACTAAAGCACAAAAGGTGTTGCAGGAATTACATGATGGTTCAACAGGTGGACATTTTGGAGGTGATACAATAGCTCACAAGATAATACATTCTAGATATTATTGGCCCACTTTATTCAAAGACGCCCATGATGATGAGCCTCATAAATGGGTAATTATATGGGCTCATTTTACCTCCTAACCTAGTCAAACCAACCATTCTCTTAGCTTATTACATGATTTTCTAATTATATTTATGCTTATAGAATGAGTTAAGTTAGTTATTGTGCCATGTGGTCTAATGTGTATTTAATGCAGATTATTGATAATTTTTGAAGTCAAAGTCAAGGATCCAGTGGACAAATGGTAGCAATAACTCAAAGTGGACAGAGGAGAAGACTTATAGGAGGGAATCCCCCTCATTTATTACTCTTCACTTCGAATTCCCCTTCACTCAGCTCGGAGTACAAGCAGTTGAATCATGCACTAGAAGGCAACCAAGCAAGTGGAGGATGACTGATGATTATCTCGAGTTTTGGGAGCCAAGCCTCCCTGATTTTAAGGAATTTGTTGGTAGCTTCATTTGTATAAGTAGATAGGCCTAGGGCCTCACTAGGGTTGGATTTGTTTTGGATTTTTGCTTATGTAAACTCTACTCAAACTTCGAGCTTATTTTTTGTGACAGTTTCATGTAATCTTGCTATTGTTTTGAAAATAAAGATGGAATCCTTTTTGAGATAGCACTGAGTTACCTCAGAGGGCTGAAGCTCTTGGGTTAGGGACCAATCCAAGCATCCAACTTCCTCTTTATTTTTATATGTATTTTTTGTTTCATTTTCTATATTAGTTTGTTGGTAGATGTATTTCTTTTATGGTTAAGAATAGGTTTCTTTTCATGATTTAGTAGTTTGCTTCTAGTTGTGCTTTCTGTAGCAGGTTAAATAGTGATCAACAAAGATTCAAAAGGCTAGCAACAGCGCCTTGGCCTCTCTTCCTCCCTTTGGGACCATGATTTGAGGCAAAGACCCTCTTGCTGCCCCAAAAACACAAATTTTTGTCCCTCATAGGACTTCTAGTGTTTGCAGCTTTTTAGTAGGTTAATAGTCAGGTTTTGCTTCGCTTTAGATCTTCTTCATCATGCTTACTTCCTCATTTGCAATATAATTCTTTCATGCTTTCCTTTCCTACAATATTTCTCAGCATTTCCTTTCATAGATCATAGTTTAGACACTTTTTATGCAAAACTCTGTTTTTCCTCAATGCATTGATTTCACTTATTGCTTGATTTCCTTGGTTAACTGTCAGCTTCTATGAAAAATATCTCTTCCAACAGTAGGCTAAATTATCAAAAATCACACCCTCCATCTAACCCATGCCCTATTGGTCTCCCAAACCTCACCTCAATTCTGCCTTAGTTTCCTGCATTTTTCCAAGGACTTCTTCCTCTCTCCTTGAGCAAATCCAATTATCTTTCTCTCTCCTAGTGGTTCATGATAGACCATAGGTGCCCTAAAGCCTTATTCCAACCCTCATCCACCTTTTTCACCCACTCTCACACCCTCAAAATACTGAAAACTGATCTCGGCCTTCTCCTGTAGGCCTCTTGTAGAATGTTGTTTCTCCTCTTGTAGATTTCCTGTGTCCTCCTGTAGATTTTCCTGTAGGCTTTGTTTTGAAGGACGAGTGTGGGAAAAGCCTTTAGAAGGTCACCTAAGACTTCCTAGGACCCATCCACACTATCCTACATCCTTTCAAGTACCAAAACCGCCCTCCAACGCCACCTATTCGCTGCCACACTCACACACAATAAATTACATGCATGTCAATTTCACATAAAAATACATAAAAATCCAAAAATATGTTCTTTTCTTATTTACTTCCAGAAATAGCATAGTCAGATGTTGTTTACTTCCTTGAGTAGGTAATGGAATTCCTTTCATGATTTTCATAGTGCTTTCTACAAAAGTAGAATTAGTTGGTTAATTAGGGTTTACTAGGCTTACTTTACATTTCAGTCTTTCTCATTTCTGCAGTTAGAATAGCATCTATAGAGTAAACTTTCTTTCCTTTCATCACATATAGAACCTTTTCTAAATCCATATAAGTTGGCTTGAGCTCATAGTGATCTCACATTGGCTGACCAAGTGACAACCTGCAATGAGAACTAGTACTTGTGCATACAGCACCGACGCTTCCAAGTTTGTTATGAACTATCGGGTTGATAAGAGTAAAGTAGGCAGCCCAGGAGTTGTAGCATTATTGTTGCAATACTGGTGCTCACCACTTTTTGGCATCATTTCGGGGAAGCATCAGAGTATTCTGTCATTACTTCTTTCTTCTATTTCCTATTGCAACATTCTGCTAATAGTTCATTTCAGCAAAAGTAGACTACTCATTTCTTTTCCTTTCAAGTTCTGCATTTCCTTTCTTTCCTTTTCAATTATGCAAATTTCATTTCAGCAAATTCATTTCAGTTAGCTGCAATTTGTTTTGTTAAATCAATTTTAGCTTCTGCAGGTACTATCAGTGTGGGGAAAAGAAAAACAACCAAAAAGATTTCCTTTCATGCCTCGTAGGAATAGAGATAATTCAAGGAAATTTTTGCCCAACACCCCCACTGCTTCACACAGTCAACCTTGTCTCTTCTTCGGTGGCTGCGATCAAGACGAACCCTTAGGTGAACAGGCAGACATATTTGAAGAACCTATAGGGGAAGAAGAAGAAGAAAACATTCCTTTGGAGCCAATGGCTAAAACAGAAATGCTAGGGGGAATGGAGAGAATAGAGGGTACCTTTCCCATTCGGGAGACTAATGGGGACACCAAAATGAAGAATATAAGCCCTTCTTCCCTACCTCATTTCCATGGTCTGACTACAGAAGATCCTGGCACCTTCTTGTTTGCATTTGTTGTCATCTTTTGAACTTATGACTATGCAGAAGATGAGAAAAAGTTGAAACTATTCCCTTCTACTCTCAAGGATGTAGCACTACGCTGGTTCATGGGATTACCTGGCAATAACATCACAACTTGGGCTCATATGCAGCATGCCTTTAACAACAAGTATCGAGAATATTCTAGGTCAAAATATACTAAAGAAGAAATCCTCTGAATGACCATAGGAAGTGATGAGTCCCTGGAAGACTATGAAGAGAGGTTCCAGTTCAGTTACAAAAGGGTCGGGTGTACACTTGACCCTGAGTCTCGGAAGTTGGTCGTACTCAGGGGAATCCAGGAAGATCTTCTAGACACCCTTCATCTACTAGTTGGGGGAGACATCTACCAACTACCCTAGAGGACATAGAAACTGTTTTTAGAAATCATTCTAGGGCAGCCAAAAATAAAGGTAGGGGGAGTCAACCCATAGCCAGTACCTCTTCCTCCAACTCATCCATTAAAGGAGAAATTGGAAACATGCTGGAAGACTTCAAGACTGAGATGCTGCAAACTCTTGCCATGGAAATGGACACCTTACATATCAAAAGAAAACAAGAGGAAGTAGAGAGGGCTTTGGCCATTTTTTGCCCTAGATGCACGAGGAGACATCCTAGGAATGAATTCCCATTGAACTCTTTAGAGGTTTGTTTAGTTTATGAAGAAAATCATTCTACAGATAAGTGCCCTTCCACAGCCGGACTTAAAGCTGTATATCAAGGGGCTGAAGGAGTCACTGAATAGCTCTACTACATAAACCAAAGAATGCCGCATGGACCTAGACCATACTAGCAAGGGATGCAAGGGACATCCTAGGCATACTACAACCCCAACCAAGTGCCCTCCATACCTTCTTGGGGTCCCCCTGCTCATCCTTCCTGGTCCACACCACCTCCTTGGTCCTTCACATCTCAATATCATGCCCAACTAGCCACTCATTCATTTCAATCCTATGCTCAGCTGCAACCTTAGTGGAATGCATCTTATTAGGGGTGGAGGCCCCAATACAACTCTCTTCCCACTCTTATGCCTCCACCACCTGCCCAACCACAACCATTACCTTCTACTCCATGAAGGCAAGCCCAAATGCCTACCCAGCCAAATCTGAACCCGAACAACAAACAAGCTCAGCAAGTGTATAGTGGGGAATCATCATGCCCAACTTATGTTGTGGATATTCAAGAAATCAACTTGTGATCTAGGAAAGTTCTCTGAGATAGCCAGCCTCCACCCAGGGAGATTGAGGAAGATAAAGAGGAAAGTGAACCTAAAGCAAAACCCCTTTCCTGAGAGACTATCCGTAACAGTCCAGCCTACCCCAGAAGAGACTGAACTCCTAGGGGAATTGAAACATTTATGTGTAAAGACACCACTACTCCAAGCCATAAAAGATGTTCCTATCTACAATAGGTTGATCAAAGAGAAGTGCTTTAGGAATCTAAGGAGGCGCAACAAAGATGCCCCAACCATCAATGTCATAGGACAACTGTCCGACCTGATATTGGGGCAGGTAATCTGTACAAAATATTTGGACCCCGGAAGCCCAGTAGTTGATGTCCACATCAATGGCACAATGATCTCGCATACCTTGATTAATATAGGAGCTACCATTAATGTGATGACAAAGGACACAATGCTCAAACTTAACCTCCAGGGCTCCTTAAGGAAGACCATGACAGTGCTACAGCTACTAGACTACTCAATAATGACTCCAGAGGGGATTGTGGAAGATGTGATGGTCTCCATTGATTCTTGGGAATACCCTACTAATTTCTTAGTTCTCTAGCCAAAGTCAAAGCTCACTGGGTATCCTCTCATTCTGGGAAGACCCTGGTTGGCTACAGCAGATGCCTACATCAGCTATTGAGCTGGGAACATGACCATAAAGAATGGGCACATGTCCAAGGAGTTAGTCCTATACCCTCCTACCCAACCCTTGCTAGAACATGATCTACCTCTCTGGTTGGAGGAGGAAGATGAGGATGAAATTTATTCCGCACCACTTTGTACATTAGAAACAACCATGGGGGGAAACCGCATGATGAGGATGATATGATCGAAAATTTGATTCAGAATCCACCTCCCAGTGTATCACCATTAGAAGACAGTAAGAGAAGCCCAAAAAAACCCCTCAATTGATCTCTGTATGTTCAATCCTACTCCTCCCCATGTCAAAAACATAGAGTTCGGCCTAGAAAGGACATTGAAAATCAATCCATCCCTATCTACTTCCCAGGAGAAGGAGCTATGCAACTTGCTGAGAAAACATCTAGATGCTTTCACCTAGAGTTATAAGGAAATGAAGGGAGTGCACCCTTCAGTTTGTACTCATCATATATACATCAAGGAAGATTGCAAACCAGTTAGACAACCTCAAAGGAGGATGAATCCAGCACTTAAAGATATTGTTAAGGATGAACTACAAAAATTTCTTGATGCAAGATTCATCTATCCTATCTCTGACCATGAATGGATCTATCCTTTGGTGCTAGTGCCAAAGAAAAATGGTAAGTGGAGAATCTGCGTCAACTATCGGGAATTGAACAAAGCCACTAAAAATGACCATTTCCCTTTACCTTTCATAGATCAAGTGTTAGACGGTCTGGCAGGGAAATTTTTTTTCTCTTTCCTAGATGGGTTTAGTGGGTACAATCAGATTCAAAGCAGCCTGGAAGACCAAGATAAGACCACTTTCACTTGTCCTTGGAGTACCTTTGCATATGGGGTCCTTCCTTTTGGTTTGTGCAATGCTCTAGCCACTTTCCAAAGAGTGGTATTGAGTATATTTTCTGAACTGGTTCATGATGCAGTAGAAATATACATGGATGATTTTACTCATTATGGTTCTGACTTTCAGGAAGCTTTATCTAACCTAGGAAAAGTTCTAGATAAGTGTATTGAGATGAACTTGGCACTCAGTCTGGAAAAATGTGAGTTTTTTATGACAAAAGGGATCATGTTAGGTCATGCAATATATCAGCAAGGACTGCAGGTAGAACCTAACAAAATTTCCATCATCCAAAGGGTTCCACCTCCTCAAAAGGTGAGAGATGTCAGAAGTTTCCTAGGCTTAGATGGATATTATAGAAGATTCGTTAAGGATTTCAGCAAGCTAGCCTCTCATTTGTTTGGCCTATTATGCAAAGATGTTGAGTTCATATGGTAAGAAAACTGTCAAGAAGCCTTAGATACTGTTAGTGCTTGATATTTCACCTAGGCTGAGATAGACAAATCTCAAGGCTACATCAAACCATTTCACCTCGTAGCTAGCCCTACGGGGTATGAGAAGGCTCTCTCCAGTCAATCTCATTAAATTTCGATGGGAAGAGATGACCAATCAAGGTAACACAGATATTAGGCTAGTAAACTGATAAGGAGGGTTGATTTAAAGTTTCTGGGGTTTTTGGTGGCAATTGGAGGGAGTGCAATTCAGGGTGCAGGTATTGAGCTCAGTTTTTTGCAGGTGGGTCTTTGGGGCAAGGTAGGAGTTTGTGCTGATGCCTTTAGCTGAGATGGATGATCAAGGGGAAAAGAAGAGAGGCTAAAGAGGGCAAACAATGACTTTGAATCCTCTCTAGACAGTGGAAAACATAAATATTAAACAAAATTGAAAGCTGATCATGGCATGCATGAATT
>APFE031146539.1:187655-218527 GCA_000404065.3 Pinus taeda
TCCATATTCACACAGATGCTTCAAACAAAGCAATAGGAGTAGCCTTAAGACAAACTGATGAAAAGTTACCTTATGCCATATACTTTATAAGCAAAAACATGTCAAAGGCAGAGTTAAACTATATTGTGACTGAGAAGGAACTCCTAGTTGTCGTGCATTCCTTAAACAAATTCAGACATTATATCATAGGCTATCAAACCTTTGTGCACACTGATCATGCTATAATTAGATATTTAATGAATAAACTAGATGTAAATGCTCACATAATTAGATGGTTGCTTTTACTACAACAGTTTGATTTGACCATTATTGATAAGCTTGGTAAAGAAAATGTTGTTGCTGACTTTTTATCTAGAGTAAATTTTCCTGCAGGTGAAGAAGGAATGGTGGATGACCAAATGCCAGATGAGAACCTATTTTCTATATCAATACTCTCTCCATGGTTCACTAATATAGCAAACTACTTGGTTTCAGCACAGTTCCCACCACACCTGTCCTCAAAGGAGAAGAGAAAGATAGTAAGGAAAAGTGCCCCTTTCACCTGGATTGGGGGCAATCTCTTCAAATTTGGCCCAGATCAGATATTGAGAAGATGTGTCAGAGAGGAGGAAGGCTTTAACATCCTCTTGACCTGTCATGACGAGCCTTGTGGAAGTCATTTTGCAACAAAAAGAACTCCCTTCAAGATACTAAAGCAGGCTACTACTGACCCACTCTTCATTAGGATGTGAGGAGATATACAAGCCAGTGTGCTCAGTGTCAGAAGATGGGGAAACCTGCTCCAAGGGATGAGATGCCCATGCAACCTCAAGTGAACTTTGAACCATTTGAGAAGTGGGGCACGGACTTTATGGGTCCTATCAGCCCTCCTTCAAAGCAAAAATAATACATCATTGTGTGCATCGATTACCTGACAAAGTGGGCAGAGACAAAAGCAATCAAAGCAGCGATAGAGGAAAAAGTAGTTGAGTTTTTGAGAGAATACATATTCTACAAGTTTGGGTATCTAAGAGAGTTGGTCATAGATCAAGGCAGTCAGTTCACTTCCAATTTGAATGAAGACCTACTCACACATCATAAGATCAAGCACAAGACTTCCACCCCTTACCATCCACAAGCCAATGGGAAAGTGGAGGTCACTAACAGAGCATTGGAAGGGATCCTAACCAAAGTAGTGAGCAGCAGCAGAAAAGACTGGGCTGACAGATTAGTTGAGGCCACTTGTGCCTAAAACACAACATGGAAGTCCACCACAAGGTTCTCACCCTATGAACTGGTTTATGGGAAGAAGGCTTTGTTGTCAATAGAATTTAAGTTCAATACGCTAAGGATGGTAGCTCAACTAGACCTAGACCTCATCCATTCATAGAATGAGAGATTACTTCAGCTCAATGGATTGGATGAATACAGATTGCAAGCCCTTCTCCACACACGGGTAGTTCAACTTCAGAGAAATATATGGCATGACAAAAATATCAAACAAAAGCAATTCCAAGAGGGAGATTGGGAACTACTCTATGATTTAAGATACAAATATTTCAAAGGAAAGCTGAGGACAAGATGGTTGGGAACCTACACTGTGGAGAAATGTAATGACAATGGTTCAGTTCTGATCAGAACCATTGATGATGAAGTCATCCCCATGCTTGTAAATGGACATTGGTTGAAGGTCTACAAGAAACCCCTCTCCAAGCGAGAGTTTGTTGAAGGTATGAATAAAATAGGGATGGTAGTGGAGCATGTCTTGGCTTTCACTTCACCCACTCATTGAAAAAAATAAAAAATAAAAAAATAAAAAATAATAATGACTCAAGCGAAAACCTCCATGAGGCGCTTGACTCCCATCATTGGGGTTAAAACCTCTTCTGAGGCAGCCCAGTGATGTTCAAAAAAAAGGAGAAAAAGAATAAGGTCCCTAGGTTAAAACCTCCCTTGGAGGTTCCTAGAGTAGGCAATTAGGGTGAAGACCTCTATGAGGCACCCTAGTTGTTTTTCAAAAACAAAAAAACAAAAAAAAAGGAGGAAAAAAGAAATGAATTTTTGTTGCCTTGCAGGTTTACAGGAGGACTACAAGGAGAAGAATAAGGTGCTAAGGGGACCCTTCCATTCATAACAACACCCATCTCACCTTCTCCACACTTTTCTCCATCATTTCTAGCATTTCTTCCACCCCATTGTGCTTCTTTTTCAAAAACTCTGTTTCCTACAGGAGGCTCCTGTAGGAATTACAGAGAGCCAGAAATGGATACAAAAGGCAGTTTGAGGGACAGGGAAGTTTCATGAAGAACCTATAAACCCTCCTACAGTCTTCAAATCTCCTTGCCATAATTTCCAAGCCTGCATCACACCCCAAGCATCATATTTTTTCCTGTCCAAGAAAAACACAAAAAAACAATTTTTAATAAAAGAAAAAAAACAAAAATATAAGAGAGGAAGTAGCACCATCCACCCTGCCTAAAGCCTACCTACTACCTCTCCATCTTTACCTATACCTATGGCATCATACTCAAGCTCCAGGCACAGGAAGAAGCTAAAGTTTCAAGGGAAGAAGCAGCTACAGGAGTTCCTGTAAGAATTACTGTAGCAGCTGATCCCATCAAAACCCAACACGAGCAGCAGGAGAATGCACACATGAAGTTTGAGAAGAAACCTGAAGCTCAGACCCAGACAGAGAAGAACTTGCACAAGACACAGCCACACATCAGCAAGAAGACAACATGCATCAAAAGAAATAAAGGCATGCAATAGAGAGAGAGCCACAGCACCCCACAGTAAATACATTTGGATCACAGGTAAGTAACTAAATCACTCCTCTGTTTGCATTTGTGTAATTAGGAGTCATGCAAAAGAAATGATATGGTTGAGGTTGAACGAGGGAAAGGTGTTCAGTTAACTTGGCCACCTTCATCTAGTTGACTTCACTCATTCGTGATGTCACCCACACGTGCGCACAGTCAACTCTAGCACAAGATGCAAAGGATAGGTAGTAGAGGAAGTGTGAAATCCGATGCAATGATGGGAGATGATTACGAGGAGAAGCAATGATGACCAAGAAGGTGGGGACCAACGGTCTGAATATGGCCAACGTATACCTTGCCACCTCACCCCTCATCACTGTAAATATCCATAAAGGGTAATAAGTACCCCTCCCTGAGCATTCTCACCACCTTTCCTTCATTCTCTCCTCGTAACCATCATCCTCCATGGATCTCTCCCATATTCCTGCTCCTGTCATTTTCTACAGGAGCACCTACAAGTTCTACAGGATCACCTACAGGAATTCTACAGGAGGGACAACAAACTTCTATAGGAGGGGCAGTGAGCTGTTTTGGACGGGGAAAACTCAATTTTTTGCACGATTATCAATCTAAAGAGGTAGGGTTCATGCATGCCCCCTATTAAATATCAATATATGAAAGAAATGGTCTCAATATGAGGAGGAAATAAATCTTTAGGAGAGGAGAAAATACATAAAATTTCCTGCTTATTTAAAAAAAAACACAGTGTCCTCTGGTTTTCTGTTTTTCTCAAAATTTGTTGTCTCCATCTCCACATTTGGTTTCCCGAAAGAGTATAAACAAAATGACAGGAGGGTTTATGAGAAAGGAGCCCACTAACTCCACTAGGCTCCATGCACATCCAAAAGTGGTGGACATCTTCACAAGGGCAAATTAGATGAATTTCTTTGAGAAATTACAAGCGTTTGATGAGGAAATTGCCCAAGATTTTACTCTCTCTCTGGTACCCCACACAAGAACTCATGCCATTGTCACCTTTAGAGATATTTCCATGGAGATAACCCTTGAATTTATCAGTAAGGTCACTACCCTTCCTCTTGCGCTGCCTTGGAGTAAGGATGAGAAACTAAATGGCCAAGCTGCCAAGAAAAACTTTTTCCGAAACAATGAAACCCCTGTAGAGGATAAAAATGGCATTAGAACGGCTAGCATACCATATCCTTGGGATGAGGTTAGTTATCAAATAATAAAATACATTTCTTGTGAGTGGAGGTATAGCATTGTCTATGGTTATCACTTCATGATCCTCCATGAATTAAGGTATAGTATCGATACTCCAACACCTTAGAAGCTCAGTATCCCCTACTTCCTCCTTCAGTCCCTCATTGACTCCAGCACTAAGGTTCAAGCAGGAAATTTAGAGCAGCTAGCTCACCATGTGTTAATCAAAATCCTAATGGAAGAAGCCCTCCATACATTTACACTCCCTATAGCATGGGAAGTCTTCTGAAACGTGACAGCTGAGGATGACATACATGCCTTAACCTATGATGTCACTCCTACTGGCAGTGAGGAGGAAGAGTAGCAAGGGGGAGAAGGTGAAGCCATTGGTAGAACAAGAAAGGAAGGGGGAAGAGAGAGCTGAAGAAATGGAGTAGAAAGAGACAAAAAAAGAGATAGAAGGAGGAGAAAAGGAGGTAGAAAAGGCATAACAAGGAGAAGAGCCTCGTGAGACTCTGGAAAGGGAGGAAGCAGCTACTCTTACTGCCCTTAGTACACCAATCAAGCCAAAGTGAAAGAGGAAAATATAGGCCTCCATGGATTTCAAGGCTAGGAAGAGCACAAGAATCAAAACAGGCAAGCTCAGCCCTCTTCAAAAGTGCCAATTACAATTGAAGATTCACCCTCTGCCAAGGGGAAAGAAACCCCTTCCAAGGCACCTATCACATATGAAAGGGTGACTCCTAGATCTTCCACATGGAAGGAAAAGGTGGTACTACAGGACCCAAAGACAGTCCTACAGGAGGCTTAGACAGTTCTACAAGAGACACTGTCAAAGCTATAGAAGACCCAACAGCTTGAGAAAAGGATAAAAGAATAGCCACATGTGAAGGAGGAAGAACTAGAGATACAAGAACCTTATCCCCAGCCTAGTCTGGCTTCCTATTACAATTTGCTTTAGGGAGGAAGGATAATCCCACAAAAATTTGCAATTCAACTATTCTTTGAATTAGAGAAAGAGAGAATAAGAACACATAGGTGGATGCAAATAGCCAAATCCAAAGGAGTTGAGGATGTTGGCCATATGGAAAACAAACTCAGAGAAATGGGCAGAGGGTTGAGTGCTACCAGAGATAGGGAAGCAATCACAAGAAGCCACCTTGAAACTGAAAAGGAATTGTTGAGGCAGCTGCAAGAGAAGGAGACTTAGCTGGCATGCATGGCCTCTATCTCAAGGACCAATGGTTGCAATTCCAGATAAAGACTTTGCCACAAAGAGGCACAATACCTTTCCAACAATATAGGTAGTTTATGGATCTATGTAACCAAAGCACATCAGAGGATAAGGCAAAGATGGAAGAAATCTACCTACATAACATGGCCCTCACAGACATGAATGTGTGGGACTCCAATGCCAAGCTAGGGGACCTACAATTAATGGCCATGGTCTCATGTATGAACCATGAAGAAATGAAGGCAGAAGAGATAAAAAAATTGATGGTAAAAGAGCAGAATGAGCCACTAATGATAAGAGTTGAGCCATCAGATCCTATGGCACTCATCAGCACACACAACCTACTTGCTAATGACCCTCAAATTGCCCCTAGATATCTCACCAATCAGGCACTAGCCATTGTACACTTTGAGGATATGAAAAGCCTACTTGGGGATGACTATATGCATGCATGCATGAGAAGATGGAACACCTTACCACACAATTTGTAGATCAGGGAAAATCATTCCCCCATGAGGCTGAAGGAGGCATTGAGAAGAGTGCCAATGTACAAGCACTCCATGCAGAGGCTGAAGGACAATTGGATTGGCCTCAAACTGAGTCCCCCACTGCTATTAGCCATGCTGGAAGGTAGAAGGTAAGAAGAAGAGGAAGAGTAGCGGAAGGAGATAGATAGGAAGGCAGGATTCTATGGCAAAGAAGATCAGACCACATCAGAAGCCTGGGATGCTAGGGAGGCCACTAGGGCCATAAAAGATGAGGAGATTGACTAAGTTTCTCAGAAGATGAGCAACACTTTCAGTAGGGGGTGATGATGAGCCTCATAAATGGGTAACTATATGGGCTCATTTTACCTCCTAACCTAGTCAAACCAACCATTCTCTTAGCTTATTACATGACTTTCTAATTATATTTATGGTTATAGAGTGAGTTAAGTTAGTTATTGTGCCATGTGGTATAATGTGTATTTAATGCAGATTGTTGATCATTTTTGAAGTCAAAGTCAAAAATCCAGTGGAAAATGGCAACAATAACTCAAATCCCCCTCATTTATTACTCCTCACTTCGAATTCCCCTTCACTCGGCTCGAAGTACAAGCAGCCGAATCATGCACTAGAAGGCAGCCGAGCAAGTGGAGGATGACTGATGATTATCTCAAGTTTTGGGAGCCAAGCCTCCCTGATTTTAAGGAAACTGTTGGTAGCTTAATTTGTATAAGTAGAGAGGCCTAGGGCCTCACTAGGGTCATATTTTTTTTGGATTTTTGCTTATGTAAACTCTGCTCAACTTCAAGCTTATTTTTTGTGACAGTTTCATGTAATCTTGCTATTGTTTTGAAAATAAAGATGGAATCATTTTTGAGCTAGCATTGAGTTACCTCAGAGGGCTAAAGCTCTTGGTTTAGGGTCCAATCCAAGCAGCCAAGCTCCTCTTTACTTGTATCTGTATGCTTTGTTTCAGATTGTAGATTAGTTTGTTGTTAGATGTATTTCTTTTATGGTTAAGAATAAGTTGCTTTTGATTATGTAGTAGTTTGCTTCCAGTTCTCCTTTCTGTAGCAGGTTAAACAGTGATCAACAAAGATTCGAAATTCTAGCAACAATGCCTTGGCCTCTCTTCCTCCCTTTGGGACCATGATTTGAGGCAAAGACCCTCTTGCTGCCCCAAAAACACAGATTTTTCTCCTTCATAGGACTTCTAGCATTTGCAACTTTTTAGTAGGTTAATAGTCTGGTTTTTCTTCACTTTAGATCTTCTTCATCATGCTTAATTCCTCATTTACAATAGTCTTCTTTCATGCTTTCCTTTCCTACAGTATTTCTCAGCATTTCCTTTCATAGATCATAGTTTAGAAACTTTTTATGCAAAACTCTGTTTTTCCTCAATGCATTCATTTCACTTGTTGCTTGATTTCCTTGGTTGACTATTGATTTCTATGCAGAAGATCTCTTCCATCACACCCTCCATCTAATCCATGCCCTATTGGTCTCCCAAACCTCACCTCAATTCTGCCTTAGTTTCTTGCATTTTTCCTAGGACTTCTTCCTCTCTCCTTGAGCAAATCCAATCATCTTTCTCTCTCCTGGTGGTTTATGGTAGACCATAGGTGCCCTAACACCTCATTCCAACCTTCATCCACCTTTTTCACCCACTCTCACACCCTCAAAACAGTGAAAACTACTCTCGGTCTCCTCTTGTAAGCCTCCTGTAGAACATTGTTTTTCCTCCTGTAGATTTCCTGTGTCCTCCTGTAGATTTTCTTTTAGGCTTTGTTTTGAAGGTTGAGTGTGGGAAAAGCCTCCAAAAGGCCACCTGAGACCTACTGGGACCCATCCACACCATCCTACATCCTCTCAAGTACCAAAACTGCCCTCCAACACCACCTATTCGCTGCCATACTCACACACGATAAATTACATGCATGTCAATTTCACATAAAAATAAATAAAATTCCAAAATTATGTTCTTTGCTTATTTACTTCTAGAAATAGCATAGTCATATGTTGTTTACTTCCTTGAGTAGGTAATGGCATTCCTTTCATGGTTTTCATAGTGCTTTCTGCAAAAGTAGAATTAGTTGGTTAATTAGGGTTTACTAGGCTTGCTTTACATTTTAGTCTTTCTCCTTTCTGCAGTTAGAATAGCATCTGTAGAGTAATCTTTCTTTCCTTCCATCACATATAGAGCTTCTTCTAGAATCCGTAGAAGTTGGATTGAGTTCCTAGTGATCTCGTGCCATCAGACCAAGTGACAACATGTAGTGAGAACTAGTACTTGTGCATACAGCACCGATGCTTCCAAGTTTGTTACGAACTACTGAGTTGATAAGAGTAAAGTAGGCAACCCAGGAGTTGTAGCATTATTGCTGCAATACTGGTGCTCACCATATGACTATGTAAGGAAATTCAAAATATGCCAAACTGCCAATGGAAGAAAAGGAAACCAGCTTTTCCTTTACAACCAGTACACATTGAACAACCATTTGAACAATGGGGGTTGGATATCATAGGAGAGATTGTTACACATTCTTCCAAGTAGCACAGATATAGCCTTACAGCCATGGATTACTTCACGAAGTAGGTAGAAGCAATTCCTCTGAAGGTAGCCAATTCTGATGTAATCATTGAATTCATTGATCAATTCATCATTACCAGGTTTGGTGTACCTAATGCTCTCATTTTTTATAATGCATCTTATTTTTCTGGAAATACCATACTTGAATTTGCCCTTAAAAGAGGATTTAAATCAAAATATTCTGCCAACTACTATCCTCAAGGTAATGGTTTGGCATAATCAACTAATAAAAATCTTATTAAGATTATTAAGAGAAGAGTTGACCAGAATCAAAAGAATTGGCACAAGTTTTTTATATTTGCATTATGGGCAGACCGTATAACTCAGAACACCTTAATAGGCACTTCTCCATTCAACTTAGTATATGGGAAAGAAGTTCTAATACCAACAAACTTAGCACTCCCATCTCTAGCCCTAGTGCAATTTATTGAAGAAAATCCCTCTTCTTCTATTTAATTAAGATATCATCAAATCCTTAAATTAGAAGAAGAAAGGGAAAAAACTAGAATTACACATGCAAAACATCAAGTTATTAAATCTTCTTTTGATGCAAATTCTACCAGCCCAAAATTTTTACAAATTGGTGATCTTGTTTTGAAATGGGACAAAGCACACAAAGATAAAGGCAAACATATTAAATTTCAGAAGATGTGGCTTGGACCGTTTCAAATCATTGAGAAGATAGGCTCATCAATGTTTATATTGTAAGACCTATCAGGAAAGAGAGATTCTCTTCCTGTCAATGGGCTTATCTTGAAAAAAAAATTCACTT
Organism: Pinus taeda; assembly: GCA_000404065.3. NCBI lineage: Eukaryota > Viridiplantae > Streptophyta > Pinopsida > Pinales > Pinaceae > Pinus > Pinus taeda. Next base: position 196,696 of record APFE031146539.1, read on the forward strand.
AAGGAGGTAGCCCCTTCTTACTTGTAAATATTCATTATGCAACTTTGTTTATTTTGGATTTTTATTTGTAGAAAATAAGGTTGTAGATAGTCTTCTATTGACCTTTTACTATCAGAAAGTTATTTAAGGAAATATTGTAAATACTTACTTTCAATAGATGGAAACCTTTAAGGAAAAGACTACAATTTTAGAAGGTTAGATAAAATAAACTCTGTGAACCTCTTCTAAATTTGTAATATCTTCACAAGCCTTGGAAATACTGTAAATCATTCCAAGTTTTAAAGAGCCAAGAGAGGTTATTTGTAAAAAGTAAAGAATTTTCCAAACTTAGCATCTACAACTCTCAAATTTTCATCCATTAACTCTTAAGGAGAAATTCATTAACCCCATCCATTAGGTTTATGATTTTTCAGAGTGTACTTCTAAAATATGTTTGATATAAAAGATAACAGGTCTCATCAGAGCCTGCTTACCATGATCATAGGAAATTAATTAAACTAACATTACCAATACTGCATATCAAAACAGGGTAATAGCTTATAATCATAAGACAAGGGGTCTCATCACAAGCCAACTTGTTCAATTCAATTACAATCAGTGAATGGCATTGTCAATAGCTGGCCACCAAACCAGGACAATGGCTTTTTATCTTTTAAAGGAAATTGAAAGAATAGAAAACACAAAAAGAAAAAATATGTGTAAACATATCTTTTTGAATTTATCTTTCAAAAGTTATACTCTTATATGGATGAGACAATGAATGATTAATGGTTAAAAGGTAACCTTATCGAGACTATAAATGTTTGCTGACAGCAGAGGCACTACCTATGACAACATAGTAAAATAAAAGTTGAGTTGGAGAAGCCCACTACTTTATCTATACCAACCAATCAAAGCTTGAATAAGCCTGGAATGTTTTTATTTTTAAGATTAGAAAAAGAATTACAAATTTTTTATTTTTTTTTCATTCACAGTTAATTTTTATCTAACTATTCTTATATTGTTTTCTTTATCCTCAATGGTTTCCAAATTAAGAAAGTTATAGATATTTCATTACTTTCTCAAAGATAACTATTTCTCCTAGTGAATTGCCAATTGTTGTGCTATACAACAACCCTCCCCATTTCAAAATTTTCATCCAAAACTTTAACAAGAAATGGGGCCCCTTTTTAAGACCTAGATAAAATCAATAATTCAATAACAATCGCAAGCTTTGATTTATCCATAAATACATGAAAGTCCTTATGAAAAGGTCCAATTCGATTTAGATATTTAACAAGACCTTCTCATAGAGAAAATGTAAAATAATGTGTTGCACCTTTTGTATAAAAATCGACTTAAGGCTTTCATTGGCAAATTGTCGATCCGGTAACACTACCAGAAAGCACAAATTGCAAGTTATCAAAGAAATATTCCAAGGGTCCATGTAAAAATCCTGATGCGATAATCTGATCGCAATTGACCATTGCTGAAAACATGAATTACATAATGCATAACCATTTGGAATCCGCCAATGCGATTGCATTAAAAGTGCACTTTTTAATAAAAGGCGAAAAGGGATTGTTAAACGAATGTTTGCGGGTCTAAACCTTAAATCAATTATAAATGAAAAATAAACGATTTATTCATTATCCTGCTTCCCCATGATAATTCATTTTTAATCACAATCGGAGCTATGTCTGGAAACAGCTAAAGCTTAATGTTTGTGCCCCCCAATCTATGATATGCAATTTTCGCTAATCATTGATCAAGAAAGTCACGAGATCCACTTTAAAGAATTGTTAGTAATACGAACGATGCGACATATCATTATGGAATTTAAGTATCATGATTGGCGGTTACAGAAATCATTAATAAGAAGTTATGGTTGAATCCTTTGAGGGTTCCATCCGTGGTAATATTAGATTTTGTATTGCTTATTATGCTTAAATTACCAATAATCTTTTATATTCTGCGTTGGCTTTCAACAGATTTTTTCTCTATTACGGTTTTCTATTTCTTTAGTAGAGGAAGTCTGAGTTGATGAATCCAGCGAAAATGACCAAGAAATCGAAGAAACCAAAGGCCCCCATCATAACCAAAGAGTAACCAGTTAGTAAGGTCTTGATAGCTGATACTACCTGCCTCGGTCTAGGCAAGGCTTCATGGGAAAATATATACAATTTACTAGAAGCCTAGGATCTGGAAGAGATTGAAGAAGAGGTGGGAACAGCAGATTCCACTGAAAAGTCAGAAAGTACTCTTAAATATTTGGCCAGCTCCTATCTTCATAGAATACCAGCCCGCACCAAAGTATTACCCTATAATAACTTGGTCAGATGGGTTGTTGAAAGTATCAACATTACAGACAGAACTTTCTTTACGGCTAATGGAAGAATGTTCGAGTCGTTCAGAGCAGAAGATATCAAAAGAATGTACCATTTTCCTGAACCACAGAAGTGATATAACATAGCATTTTTGGAAGCTTTCACCAAAGAAAATGTCATCGAATCGGACCCTATCAGATAGTGGAGGCATTTTCCGAACAAACACAAGCATGAATCATCGGGTATGTACTCTGTAGACTCATTAGCATCTCCTTATTTTTATGATGGTGCTATGATATGCAGACTCTTTTGAGTCCATGATTCGGCTAAGTTTTCTATAGAGATGGTAACTTTAATGGAGGTTGCAGTGAATTCTTATATCATGGATTGGGCGACCATTTTGTCTGATAAAATAACCAACCAAATACTATATTATAGGAAAAACAGATGTGTGACTACTCGGGTAATACCCTCATTTTATATAAGTGCCTATATCTTGGACACTATCTATTTAATTCTAAATATACCATTTTAGGTTGGAAATGGACTCCATGGGACCCGAACCCCATTCATATCTATCATAAGGAATTGTGGAAAGCCCAATATAAAAATCATTTGTATAGAATATGTCATGGTTTCATCCTCCCCGTTTATTATGCTATATTCAATAAACCCACTCCTAAGTTGTTTGAGGAAGCTTGTGTAGACCTAACACCAATTGGTAGCTAGTTTGGTGAAGAAAATTTCACCTACATTAGACTTTTTGGTAGCACTACTGACCCACGTGTCCTTCCCTTTTTCATCCCTAATAAGTTATTTGCCAGAGAAATAGCATATCAGGTAACAGTAGAAGGGATTTCAAGAAACTTAAAGGAGTCTAAAAAATAGATGTGGCCTTCATTTCCCCTCTGATGTGGTTCTTTCACACTGCATGACTTCAAGCATGCATGGAAGGAAGCTGAGAAAATTAAAATGTTAAAGTTAGCAGTCATTCCAAAGAGGCAGTATGATCCAAAATATGTTGCCTACAATTTCACTTCTCATGTCAAAATTGCTAAGTTTGAACATGAGAAGGATAATTACGATGATTTGTTTGCTTTAGCTGAGGTATTTTCTCAAGTGAAACAACTAGAAAAAATCAAATTGGGAGCAGAGGGACTAGAGGAATTTTTCAATTTCAGGACACAGAGATTGCAAACATTGCCTCTAGACTTGTTAAATACTACCTCTATGGTGCAACTAGAAGGCCACTGTGAAGAAAAAATGGAAAAGACTCCTGAAAAGGAAAAGACCCCAGAAAGGGAACTGATAAAGGAAGGAACTAGTGGGCCCCTTGATACGATATCAATATTGATCCTACTTTACTCAAGGAATATGAGAAGTTCAACTTAATCATTAATAACTCGAATAAAGCCCAAGAGACTGCTACACCAAAATTGCTTACAGTGCAAAAGCCAGAAGTTATTAGTGTTCCAATTGAAGGGACAAGCGGCCTACCTAGAATTCAGTAGGAAATAGAGATTATCCTTAAAAATCCTACAGAGGATATTGTACTTAGAACCAAAGAAATACCACCCTTAGATGTATTCCACAGTCTGAAGCATAGGGTTGTAGTTAAAAGACAAAGGAAAAAGAGGAAAAGGATCAGAGGATTACTCAACTTGAGGTGCAATTGGCAGAAGAACAACAAAGATTAATAATCTTGAATAGTAGTTAATAGAGCAGAGACAGCAAAATGATCAATTAAGAGAGCAGTTGAAACTGGAGAAATAGAGTATTGTTGAGCAGACTCTCTATAAACAACAGGAGTTTTCTCAAGAATTAAGCAGGCTTCAGATGATAAGTGAGCAAGAAAAGAAGGAAAAGGGAGATAAAATTGCAAAGGTACAAGGGTTATCCACAGGTAAGTGAATTCAGAATAGAATCCTTAGAGATAACCAAAGCCTTGTCCCGGCAGTTGAATATTCTTTGCCACAACATATCATTGGCCAACCCCTTATGTAATATCTCTGCATCATTGATTGATAAGGCAGTGGACGCCAGACTTAAATTGGAAAAGACAGATGAAAGGTTAACCAATTTTCTATCTTGGCAAGATTCCACAGAAGGAATGGCTGCCAACTTGCCAAGAATACAAGAATCGCACAAGGAAATCTTGTTTTCCGAATGGGAGTCCCAACTAGTGAAAGTCGAAAGAGCAACTTCTAGATGCAAAGCTGCAACAAACAGTTTGATCAAATTAATAAATAACATTTTATATATGTTTAATTTGATATCTGAGTGCTCTCCAAGTAAACTCCCAAAAGCAAAGGCATTGGAACATCGTTGGAAACAGGAACTGGTGAACAGGGAAAAATAGATTGGAGAAATCAAAAACTTGACATGGGAAACATTCTAGTTTTTCCTAATCAAGCCACATAGCTAGCAGATGGCCATGAAATGTCTTTCAAATGCAATCAACTGCATGATTTCCGAACTCTTCGATGCCACCTATACAACCCAGCTACACTCCAGGATGAGTCAGCCTCCAGAAATATAGCCAATGCTCGCAATCCGTTAGCTGCAATCACAGGAATAGAAGCTGATACAATGAATTCATTCAACCACTACTGCATTGCTATTTTTATAAATGAATCCCAGATTTTCATGTCTACAGTTAGAACAGCACATAGCGATCTTTATTGATAGTTAGTTGTTATTTTATTATTTAAGACCCTTTCATGTATTTTAGAAAGGGTCCTCATTTTGTTTTAAAACTTGACTTGGGAGTTGCACTTCTGTACTTCTAATATTTTTTTATCAAAAGCTGGACCAAATTTCTACGTTTTTGTGAAAGAAGCTTTTGCAAGATTTGCACTTTTGCATCTATTGAAGGTTTTCTCAAATAGGAAAGCAGAATCTGAGTGTTGTTTACATCGAGAGAATTCAAATGCATACGGTACTATTATCTCTATTTTTGTCTTATTACTCTATGTGAATGAGCATTTCTTAAAACTGGCTATTATTGATATATGTATGTTTTCAAACAATTCTTTAGCATATCATTTCTGAAGGTTTTAGAATTGTTATCATTTGGATATACATGTCAGTGATATATTGTGATGAATGCAATAATGTTTTTATAATTACTTTGCTTAACTTCTTAACCAAAGTAATCATTATATGAATGCATATTTCTATTTTATGAATAAGTCATCTATATGATTATTTGTTTAATAGAAACAATAAAAAAATCATATTGTTAACAGGATACCCGAGTTAGATTAGTTATATTTGTATATCTTTGAATTGTAGGATAAAAAACTTATCACCTTCATTACACATTACAAACCAATTATCTATCAACTCATACATCTCTGGGAAACTGGATCCATTATATCCAGTTGGAGCCACCACACTAAACGGAAAAGGAGCTACACTAAGGTCTGAACCGGGTGGTTTTCCCTGATGTTCATGCAGCGATTTTAGAGGCATCAATAGGGCCCTAAGGGCACATCTGTGGGAGTTATAGGTGCAGCCCCCACAAGAGGTTACCTTTTCTACCCACATCGTAGCAGGCATGTCAGCAGCAGAACAGATCCTCCGCGTGAAGATGGCCAATATGATAACCTTTCTAGAGGAAGTGCTAGTCTCAGAGAGCATAATGGATTAGATGACGCTGAATACAATGAAAGGCATTGGCCTTAACTTGGTTTCCCTTCCTCGTGACACACTTTATCAGCCGCAGGATGGTATAATAGCAAAACTATGCACTAGAGAGAGTCGCGCGATCCAAGTTCTGAGCAAGCATAAGATTAATATAGAACAGCTTAGCTTGCAGTGTGATGAGTTGGTGTCGTAGAACTGAAAATTCGTGCAAATAGTTGATGACGCTTACCGGATCGTCCCAAAGTTTTCCATTGCAGTGGACCTGCCAACAGAAGTGCGGATCCATTATTTGGCAAGTGGAGTCTGAAATGCGCCTGAGGAAACAACAAGAGTGCAAATGGAGCTAAATCTCCAGATTGTCGAGCTACGGCTGAAGGTGCAGCCTTCCACTCCTCCAGAGGTTAGAGATCAGCGCAGTAGCACTATTGCAGTAGGGATAAAAGAGATTGGAGGTGCAGTCTGCGACTGTACCAACATGTTGGAGGAGGTGTTAGAGGTCCTCACTATGTTGCAGGAGAACCCCAACATTCAATGGCTAGATACCGAGGCACGCGAACTCCAGCAACAATATGACAGCATTAGAAGGACTGCATAGAAAGTCATCCTTACTCAGCGGCTTGCAAGGATGCAGCAGGCCAAGGCTTTAAAAGAGCAGGTGGATGTGGCATGCCACAAAGAAGCAGTTCTAATAGTGCATGTCTAGCCATGGATTAATGAAGCATTCACAATTACAGCGCATATTGAAGGAAAACTTGCGCAGATTCAAGGAATGCATGCACAGATGCAGTGCAGCCCCCTAGAAACTGAGGGTTCAGAAGCAAGAATGTAGCAGTTTCAGCAAGCAGCAGCTCAATGCGCTGCCAACATTCAGGCCGTTTAGGACCAATAGGAGGTACTCTACGCCAAGATCGTCGCATCGACAGAGTGACTCGAGGGCAAGTCACGATGTTTGTGTTGGGGTCCTATTAGGCATGGAATCCCCCCAAAGCATGTTTTGGGGCTCAAAGCCCAAGTTTTGAGTATTATTGTTGTAAAGACTCCGTAAATTATGGGTGCAGAGCGCGAAGTGTATGTTAGAGTCATAGGGTTGTCCACCCTAAGTTTTGAATGTAATGTCAGCCAACCCATGGTCTGTGGACCATGGGATTGTATAAATAGAGTGAGGCTCTAAGTTGTAAAGTGAGGAAAGAAGGAAAAGCGAAGTATGAGATAGAAGTACAGAGAAAGTGTCTAAGTGTGCCTTGGGTCATACTAGTAGAAAGAGGCTCCGTAGCTGAGTGTGCAGAGGCCTAGTAGAGTCTGCAACTAAGTGCGTGAACCCCTACAACTGAGTGCGTAGGGTAGAATAGAGTCTGTAATTAAAGAGAAAGAATAATAAAGAGAAGTTTGATTCCAAATATTGTGTATCTGTTCTTGTGCTATTTCCTATTTAATTATATTGTTTTCTTTATCGTGCACCCTTATATGAATGTTGAACGCTGGTAAATATAACTAATCTAAGTGATTGAATAATATCAAGTTAACAGTAAGGAATTGGGTAATAACATTGTTCGGCCCCCGATTAAGGCTACACGAAGGCAACATCTCAGGCTGCGAGTTATGGGTAAGTGCATGTGGCAACATGCACATAGGGTCAAACCGTGGACCACTTGAAAACATCAGACATCTCCAGGGTGCAAAAACTTGGTTCTAGCACCCTCCCATACTACTTCAGGTGAGACCTCAGTCCTCGCTTCACGGACTGTTGCCGAAAGGTCCAGTAATACTGGGATTTGTTTGGGTAAATCACCTTTGAACCTAGGTCAAACCCCTACAAGCCAACAAATACTGTTTCTTTTGATTGGAGTAGACTAACAAAACCTCATCTTCTTTCTTCCATGCCTTTACAAATAATTGTGAAGGCTTATGGTAATAATGTGCATCACTCAAATGTATATGAAGGTTATTTTGTTAGTACTTTATCCTCGACTGCTTGGAAAGCTTTGGGTTCCCATCAACTTGTTCCTATTACATAGAATCTGTTAGATTTTAACAAAACTGTCAGTGAACCTTTAGGGATCTTTCCTAAGTTACCTATTATATTGGAAGGTAAAATTGTCTGTATTGATCTTATGGTAGTCCAAGGTCCCTTAGATTTCAATTCTCTCCTTGGGAGAGACTATGTCTATTCCATGAAAATTGTCATATCGGCACTCTTTTGTGTGATATCCTTCCCTCACAATGGAAACATTATGATGGTTGATCAACTTTCATACGTTCATCTTGCTTCGACTACCAGTCATCTAACACCCCTGAATGTTCCTTATATGGAAGTGGTACCTACCCCATCATGGGTTAATTACGTGGCAACCAGTCCCATGTTTTTAGTTATTGATGCAAGCGAGCCTCTCACTGTCTACTTGACTTCTTTTGACTTAGATCGGGTAACTGACGTGGACAAAAATTCAATGGGAGCATTTGAATATGATTTTCTTCTCCCTATTGATCCCCTTGACAAGTGTTCCTTCCAGGGAATTGTTCTTCCATCTGATGAAGTCGTTTTGGAAACCATGATCAAGGGGTGTCCCTTGACATATGTTTCTTCCATTTGGAAGCCATGAAACAAGTCTCATTGAGGATAGTTCTTTTACTATGTCAACCTCATTAAAAAATGAAACAAATCCTCCCCTAATTGAGCCAATTTTTTCATCTGATCTCGTAAATGATCCTTCATTTCATCCACCTATTAGTAACCAGTAGTCTACCTAGGTGAATCAGACAAATTTTCAAGGGTATGTTCCCTTGCAGCCATTATACTGGGGGCATGAAAACTTATCTCAAGCACAGTTTTCTCTTTTTCAAGCTTATGTAAAAATGAAACCAGTCTCAAGCAAAATTTTCCTATGTTTCAATATTATGTAAAAATGAAACCTATCTCGAGTCCTTTTCGGTTATTATTTTCAAGACTCGTTAACTCATGAAGATCTCGAGCTTTTTTTGCTATATTTTCATGTTCGTAAAACATACATGAAAATTTTGAGTTATTTTCGTCTTTTCTTGCTCGTTAATTAAATTGAAATTCAGTAAGATGAGTATATTTTTATCACAATTTTTAACTCGTTAAAACTTACGAAAAATAGAAACCATGGAGCTATCTTTACGCCCTTTTAAAACTCGTAAAATTAAATGAACAACCATTTATTTAGTATAAGTTTACCCCTTTTATAGACTGACCTAAACTATTTACGAAAAAGGTATGCATTCATTGATTATGGTCAAGAGAGTTCTCTCTTGTATTATCCTTTTTTAAACATGAGAGACTAAACTTACAAAAAATAACATGATGAAGTTTTCTTATGTTTTTCTTCTAACTCCCTAAAACTAAAAAACACTAATCTTTACTTTCTCCAGGATCATTACAATTTTACGATAAAAGAACTGAATGAGTTTCCTTTTTGTGTCTTTTTCAAACCCTTAAAATAAAACTACATCGATTTACTCCTTTACTGGACTCGTGAAAATTAAACAATATAGGACTCGTTAAGCATAATGAGGCCAAACCACTCCTTCTTAGGGTTCATTAAAAATACTTCCTGGACAACCATATGTTATCTTCCTCAAGCTTGTAAAAAGATAAAGAGGTACTTCCTAGCAATGGTGGGGGGGAATTGGGAAAAGGTGTTCATTTTACATTCATCATAAAGGTAGTATGTTGCTCTTGAACATGAAACTCCATCACATTTATGTCTGGGTTGGGAAATCCATTTGTCTTACAGATAATCGAACCTCATTGAAAGTCTTTAGCTGGTTTTGAGTATTATCATTGAGTCAAATGTTTCCAAGTCAATTGTCATGTTGTTATGTGTTCAAGAGAAGTTAAACCTTAGTTCATGTTCCTTTGCAAATTTTAGCCTTCAATGGTGTCGGCCATCACTAAGTCATTCCTTGCAAAATATTTTTCCAAAACTTGACATTGTGTTTCGTGTCATAGGCTTTCTTGTGATAGGTCACTTCCTATCAAATTTAGCTCATTATCTAGGAAGTTGATCTAGAAACCTTCAGTACCTTGAAGCTTGAATGCCTTAATGGTAGTTTTCTCGCCTTCGATAATTGCTTCTCATCATTGGCCTTCAATCAAATGATTTTATGAGTGTTCGACATCAAATCATCTATTCACACCTCATGGATTGTACTGAAAATACCTTGAGAACCATTGTCATTATTGGTGGTTTCTCTCATGCTTGTTAATGGTTCACATCATTGACTGGTAATCAAGTGGTTTCTACCATGTTCGACTTCGAGACATCTACTTGCATGGTTATATTTGTACTATGGATCGAGAGATGGAGATCAAGACCCCGGATCTAGTTTCATCCATCCAGGTTGCAAGGAGTTTTATATTCATAATTATACAAAGAGTTTTATGTTTGATGGTTGCGTCCATCCTATATCTACTTTGACATGATGTATTTCCCTACTGATTCATTGAGTTATATTTACTCTAAGTATGGGAATGCCTACCTTAGTGATTATTATTATATTGCATTGTAATCCTTGATTGATTGTTGCAAGTTTCCAACTGTGATCTCTAATCCAATCCTTGATATAATAAAGTACTTTAGTCCTCAAAATTTTATGAATTCACACTTTAGGGGGAAATCTATTACACATCATAATTTCACCATGACAATTGATCAATATAAATGGATTTCTCGCCATCCATGAACATGTTTCATTGAACTCCCTTAGAGGTAAAACAATCCAAAACCCCTTGAAGAATATGATAATTTTTGGAAAAATGGATTGTATACCTTGTTAAGTATGACCTACACACTTTTTTTATAAGTTTCTATGCATTCATTATACTTATCCCTGATAATAGCGTAGAACTACACTCTGTATTCCACTATAGACTGCGTAGGTGAATCAAAGAAAAATAAAAATAAAAAGGGAGATCTAGAAGCATTGTTGGCCGAATAATTCCCAACAAAAAGTGTCGAACTCATGTTTATTCGATCCTAAACTCATTTTTTATGGAACTACTCCCCATTATTCAAGGAGCCCTCATCCCTCTTTTAGTGGATCTCATCCTTGGACTAAGGATCTCAAACTACTTCCTTGTGGTATATTAATCAAGCCATAGGTGGGGGAGTTGAGGGAGGTTGCTGAGAATAAGTCTATGCTGGAGAAATTAGGTTGGAGAGCTTATCATCTAAGGAGAGGGTTGGAGGCACTTGGGAGGAACCTCATGACATCAAGACAAAGGTTTTAGGGCTCTTCTTTATACTTTAATTAATACAAATGAATAATTTTTTCCATTGTATTGTCTTACTGAAATGATGAATGGTTTATGGTTCTTTGGATATTCATTAAGGAAATTTCAATTTCTAATCTTCTTTATCATTAGATTAAGCTTGTTTGAATTTTTATGATGCATTTGCCTTTCATCCTTCTTATGTTTATGGTCGCAGATCTTTTAAAGCATTGAGAAGCTACATCAAGATAGAGTGGGGATCCTCATCAAGCATTTTGTAAATAGGTAAGACGCTTATTCACCGTCATTTATATTCACAATTCAAATGAAGTGAGCTTAGGGAAAGAGTTATTCAATTGTCTTTTTGTTTCTAGTTTCCTTTAGGATCTAGCGAGATCACTCCTGTCAGCAAGAGGGTTTATCTGCCCCAAGGACAACAATTTGTAGAACCAAAAACTAATTTTTGTTCAATTTTTCTGAGCAACCACATCAAGTATTCTTTATGATAGCCATTTGGCTTAAAGAATAATTCTAAGTACTTAAAGATATTATACATAAAATCCATCTGAAAATGTAGAAAGGATTGAATGGACAAGAGAAACTCAAAATTGGATGCAATATGATAAATGGAATATTTTTTAACACTAATAATTTTTCTAGTAGCCTAACAAAATAAGTTAATAACCTTATGGAATACTTTCCATTCTAACACTTTACTGACTTCCATCAACATAACATAATCCAAAAATAGTAAGTGAGTAATAAATTGTTTGTAAGAGATCTGTATGCCTCTGATGTTTCCTTCCTCCTTTTCTTTCAACAATAAAAGACTCAAACCTTCCATCGCCTACATAAATTATAAGGGAGATAGAGGACACCCTTGTTTGAGTCCTCTAGAGCCAAAAAATTTGTTTATGGGAGAGCCATTGATTAAGATAGAGAAATTTGTTGAAGACACACAACCCATAATCCAATTCATAACCTCCAATCCTAGACATATCTATAGTGAGACTAACTGAATAAAAGTCAAGTTTACTTTGTCAAAATCCTTTCTAAGTTGATCTTAAGAAATAAGGCTTGTAGATTTTTTGACTTTATAGAATGGAGGAATTCTTTGACAATGCCAATAACATCATGAATCTGTCTGTCGACCAAGAATTCATATTGATTAGGATACATCACATCAGATAAAATAAGCTTACTCCTATTTGAGATAACTTTTGAAATGATTTTATAAACCAGGTTACACAGGGAGATGGGATTGAAGTCAAATAAGGTCTTATGTTTGGAACTTTTAGGGATCAGAGTTATATAGGTAGAATTAACATCTTTTGAAACTTTTCCCAATATTATGCATTTCCTCCACCACTCTACAAACATCGAACCCCATCAAGTCAAAGAAAAAAATAAATAGTTCTACAGTCCAACCGTTAGGGCTTCGACTCTTGCCTTTGGAGAAGATCTTAAGCACCTATTTTATTTCATCAAGGGAAACTACACAACCAATCCTAGCAGAGTCTTCAGTGCTTAAGAATCTCAAGAAATTTCAAATGAGTTGAAGTTGAGATCTTATGATGGAATATCTTGAGTCTCTAAAAAGGGAGGAAAAGTATGAGGAAGCAACAATTTTTAGATCATGTTCGCTAGAAGCAATATTCCCATCCTCCAACTCTAGCTCCCAAATAGAATTAATGTTTCTTCTATAATTTGCATAATTATGAAAAAATTTAGTATTACCATTCCCCTTCTTGATCCAAGTCACTCAACTTTTTAACCTCTAAGATTCTTCTTCCAAATTTAAAACCTGCAATTTTTTGGCTTCCAAGGAACTCATTCTCTGCACTAATTCTGCTGGAAAGAGAGAGAAAGAAAAAAACAAAGGTTTTTTCATATTGAGATTCTAGAGCCAACAATTCCTCATTTTGCTCCACTTTCCTTTTATCTCCCATTCCACCACCACCTTCTTGAGCTTAACAAGTTTACTAACCAGGTATTACATAGTAGAGGAAAAATATTTTGCTAGATAGTTTTCCAAACAACCTCCACCAATTCTCTAAAAGAATCTACTTCTATCCATGAATGATTGAATTTTAAGGGATATATGTTTATGTGTTTCTCAAAATCCAATTCTAGGAGGATTGGAAGGTGGTCAGATAATTTATCTTGAGAAATACAAGATCTGAATCTCCCCACATTATTCACTAGTTGATCAACCATCAAGAACCTATCAAGGCACTTTGCAATACCTTCTTCTCCATTCTTGTCATTTCTCCAAGTAGTATCCAATGGAAAAGAAGAAACATCATGAAGGTTGAAATTTTGCAGCATCTTCGAAAAATAAATTGCCAAAGGATTCAAGCAAGCTCGAGACCCCCAATACTTCCTCGCTGAGCTAATGAAATTTCAATTTCTTGCTAAGAGGAGGGAGGGGTCTGAGAACAATCTTCTAGATTCGACCTTATCCCAAAAATCATGCCTTTCACCATAGGGAACATAGTAGTTTACTAACTTGATCAAAAGAGTAAAACCTCTTGTACACCCTTCTAATATGATACCAATATAATAGGAAAAGGCCTAAAAGGATGCAACTTTTGGATTCCATATGGAGAGTATCCCTCCAAACTATTAAAATTGACAAATAGGGCCAAATTCCACTTTGGAAATCTCATTTTTGGAGATGATTATTTCATTTAATTCCTCTTTTCAAGAGAACCAAAGTCGACCTAAAGATCATCAAATTTGGACAAGGCAAAGTGTACTTAGGAATAAAAGCCCACATATGCACAAATTTTGGGGAGGTCGACCCTAATGGTAAATTGCTCACCCTTGGAAGCCTATAAATATAAGTGACCTCAAGCACATTTTGACATCACCAAGCATATTCTTCTTCTCTTCTTCTCTTCATTAATTGGTTCACGCAATTATGAGGTAAGGAAGACAAAATAAGTTTGCAAAAGGTCTGAAATTACAGGACCTGAGGCTCACATCTGTTTTAGGGTTTTGGGCTACAGTCGCAGGCACATCACAGGGAAAATTTGCCCATAATCATTGGTTTGTAGGCATCAAAGGTGCGACTGGAAGCCTCCAGTCGCTTACACAACTCCTCATGCATGAGATCGAGAAGTTTGACTTAAATTAACTGTTGACCGAAGTTGAACACAGATGGAAAAAGTTGTCTCTGATATATTATGATTTTGGAAACTTGTTTTTTAATGTTATTGGGTTGTTTTGCTAATTATATTGTATTGGGATCATTGTATTCTTTTTCGAACATTTTATGAAAATATAATAGAAGAAGAATTTCAAAGAGTTTCCCCCCTTGTGGGGTTTTTCCCTAGAATTTGACCAAACCTGGTGTCTCTTGTTGATGTGTTGACTCTCTTTTTCCATTGCATTTATTGTTCTAACTTAAAATATTGTTGATGAATGGAAAGACTAATTATAATTGGAAATATTGCCAATTGAAGTATTGAACTGGGCTAAAGTAATTGATACAACATAAAACAATATGAAAATTTAACATGGTATCAAACCCAAGTGAAGGACAAGCCCAAAAGGAGACAAGCATTGAAGAAATCATCTTTGGAAAGATAAAAGATCTAATCTAGCCAATTCAAGGTGACTTCCTTCTTCAAATAAAATTATAAGTTGGGCGACTCATCCAATTTTGTTGCATGGAAAGTCAGATTGGAGATCATAGTTGATAACAATGATGATTTGGACTACATTCGGAAAAGTAACTGAGCCTCTAGAGAATGCTTCTGTTGTTTTCAAGAACAAGCAGAAAAAAGGTGATTTAAAAGCAAAGAAAATAATAGTTTGTGGTTTACAAGATAGTTTACTTTCATATGTTGGAAACTTGAGAAGGTCTAAGGACATGTATGATAAGGTAGTTGGAATGTATGAAGTAAACAATTTGAATGAAATCAACTCCTTGAAAGATCAACTCAAAGACACAAAGATTAACAAAGGAGATTTTATGCAATCCTACATAATGAGGATATCTCGTCTTTGAGATCAATTGCAAAGAGTTGGGGAATCTGTGTCTGATAGGAAATTGGTAATTGTGACTCTCAGAGGTCTCCCTCCTATTTGGGAAACCTTCATTACTACTACAAGAAACAACAATACCCTCCCATCATTTGATGAAATTATTGGAAAGCTCACTCAAAAAGAATCAAGGATGATATCAAGAGGAAGGATTCAAAAGCATTAAGAGGGAGAGCTCGTTGCATTCATCACTCAAAACAAGAAGAAGAAAGGAAAAGGAGGTTCATAAAATTCAAGAAAGCCTCCACCTCGAGATGAGAAAAGAAGGAATGGTAGATCATAATCTCACATTTAATGCTACAATTTTCATAAGAAGGGACATTATTCTTGAGATTTCCCCAAGAAGAACAATAGTTCATGCTACAACACTAGAAGCAACAACAACGTGCTTGATGATAAAAGAAGAAGAGATGATCAAAAGAATAATCACAATGGAAGAGATGGAAGAAGAAGAAGAGATGCTCCTATTGTCCATGAAGAAGATTGTTGTCCCCAAAGCAAGTCAAGATTCTCTAGGTATGAAAGTAAGTTGCAAATCAATCTGAATATATTCTTATTTCTTCCCTTACTAGTTCATCTCTTCCAGATTTGTGGGATAGTTAGTTTGTTGATAGTGGGGCCACTCATCACTTCTCTGGATATATGGAAGTTCTCTCTAATTTGGTAGAGAGCAAGTCAAAATTAAAAATTATTCTTGGAGACAACTCCACTCATCACGTCAAGGAATTTGGTTCTGTCACATTTCATTTGAATTCTAGGGAATCTATTTTTCTCCATGATATGATGTATGTGTCGGGATTAAAGAAAACTTTGGTATCATTATCTGCTTTGGAAGGCAAAGGGATGAGGGTTTCATTCATCAAGGGAAACATTCTTACCTGGCATGTTGGATCACCTATGAGAAACGAATTCACATTGGGATCAAGATATGAAGGACTCTATAAGGTTACTGGAAGACCTCTTCTAACATTGGCCCATGATACTAATCATCTAAGCGAGCTATTGTACTAAAGATTGGCCCAAATACTGATCCAAGTGGATATTGGTCACCACCGGCCTATTCCACTTGGCGCCCAACACTATCTCTTTCAGTTTTTTGGTTTCCTTTTATTGTAGTAAAATTTACTATTTTTGGCAATTTTTTGGGTCCTAAACTTCCAGAGTCGTTTTGAGGCCCTAAATGATGTTTTTAGGGGAAACAGAGAGACCGAAAATGTCCCAAACTAGCTTGCCAATTCGTTTTTAGCCTTCTCGTTGAGATCTTCAAAACGAGGTATTATGGTAGCCAAATGGAGATCGTATGCTAAAGTTACGACCCTAGGAAGTTGATGTCCCAATTTACCCAAACGGGGCCCACAGTTTTGGTGCTTCATCTCCTAGGGTTAGGTTTTTGGATGTTTAGGGTTTTCCATTATTTATCAATAATAAATAGGCCTTTGAGCCTCATTGTAACACAATTCAGAGGCATGTAGCCACCACATATCTTCTCAAAGATAAGCTACCATCGCCCAAGCTATCTTATTTCCATTTTGTTTGTAAGCATAGTTCAGTATTTTTCAATTAATGAAATGAAGTGTTTTTTTGTTGCGTCTCTATATTTATGATTATATATGTAAGTTGTTGTGTTCATGTTTAAGTTTGGATTAATGGTATCAGAGCGGTCTACTCTTTCTCTGTTTTTCTTTGCATGTTCCCAACAAGGTCAAGGTATAAGGATTTAGGGCTCAATATGGTTGAACCGTTGCAAGATCAGCCTCACAAAATTTGATGACCTCCCATGGAAAAAGAAAAGAAAGACGAGGGGACAAGAGATCCTTTCAAAATGTTGCTCGAGGAAGCCCTCAAGCGATAGAGGGACGCAATGATGGATAACTTTACCTAGATCCTTCGACAGCTACCCACAAGCGATGCTTCTTCACCCAGTAGCCACTCTAGAGGCACCACTCCTTTTAAGGTACAAGTTAACTTCGATATTCCCATATTTGAAGGCCTGATAGATCAAATGCTGTAGATAAATGGTTAAATATGTTGGAAGGATATTTTTCAATTCATGACTTTTCCAATTGGGAGAAGATTACTTTTTCGCTTCTCAAAGTTGCCCCACACGTCAAGGACTGGTGGGAAACCTACTGTGAACAAAAGGATGAGAGTGAACCCTCGCTATTTTCAACCACACCCATTTGGGATTCTTTTTGAGACGCCATCAAGGAACAATATTACCCTGTTGGAGCTATGAAGATAAATAGATAAAGTGAACCACACTACGGAAAGTAAGGGACCAAGACGTGTTGGAGTTCACAAATATTTTCCATGCCTTTCGTACGAAGCTAGGTATCAAGGATACTCGGCAGAATTTGGTGCTCAAGTACCGCATATATCTACACAATTACATCCAGGACGAGATGGAGTTCCTGGACATTTCCTCGCTCGGCACGGCGTACCAGTACGCTATCAACATTAAGTAGAAGTTTAAACAGAAGAAGCAGGACTTTGGATCTACGAATCCGAAGCAAGGAAAAGGAAACTCCAAACCACATTACATAGGGCCAGGACAAGACGGGGCTACCCAAGACAATCCGCTGAAGCTGAAAGAAAAGAACAACACCACGAAGACAAAGAAGGACATGAGAAAATTGTGTGAGTTCCATAAGAGCTCCACTCACAATACAAGTGAGTGTCGGGCCAAGTAATCACATGTGGTTGAGCTGAAGGCTTTTGAATCAGACGCATGTTCTGACTCTAAATCAAAACCCGATAAGGGAATTAACAAAGGATGGCAGATCATTGATGCAAATCATAGTGCCACCGTGGCCACCACCAAGATCTAGAAGGTTGATCCTGAAGATCCATAGGACAGGGAATGCCTCTTCTGCTCATAGATGTGGGTGAAGGGTTCTCTGTTGCAGTTCATTATCGACAACGAGACCCAAAATAACCTCACTTTAGTAGAGGTCGTGAAGCGGCTCGACCTAAAGACTACAACACATCCATAGTCATACACCATTGGGTGGCTTCACCAAGGATGAGATGTTTGCGTCACCAACAATGTCACCTTCCCTACAGCATCAAGCCCATTGTGTGATGTTTTTCTTCTTGAAGTTTGTGATGTATTTTTAGGACAAGTTGTATATGAATCTATACCTCGCTTTGTGATTATTACCTTGGTCAACAAGTTGTACAGGATACCTGAGGTAGCCCCACCTACCGCCATCTCTTTGATCACTGGAAAGCAATGCAGTAAGGTCATTTCCCACACCAGGAAAAAAAATTTCCTTATCATTTGCCCTTGGGGCAAGAAAAAGGTTGTGGCCACGGCTTCCAAGCAGGGCTCCTCTACGCAGAAGCAACATATGGACAAGGTTATGGAGGAGTACAAGGATATTTTTGTCTCACCTAAGGATACCTATGCACTCTCAGGTCAAGCACTCCATCGATCTGACCCCAGGTGTGTCGCTGCCCAATGGGTCGATCTATCGGTGCTCTATTATGGAGAACGATGAGATCAAGAGGTAGATTCAGGAACTATTGTAGAAAGGGCACATCAGGCCAAGTTCATCACCCTATGGGAGCCCGATTGTATTGGTATAGAAGAAGGATGGGACCTGGAGGCTCTCTATTGACTACCAGGTGTTGAACAATATGACTGTCCAGAAAAGGTACCCAATCCCGTGGATTGATGAAATTCTTGACCAGCTTAAGGGGGCCAAATATTTCATCAAGATTGACTTGAAGTTAGGTTATCACTAGGTGCCTATCAAACCCTTGGATGTGTGGAAGACTACCTTCAAATCCAAGTAGGGAATTTTCAAATGGTTGTTCATGCCATTTGGATTGACGAACACCCCTACAACCTTCATGAGACTGATGGAAAACATCTCGCGACCCTTCACCAATGCATTTTTGGTAGTGTATTTAGATGGCATCTTGATCTTCATCCAGAGTTGGGACGAGCACCTCCACCATATTTGACAAGTCCTTCAAACCCTGCGAAAACACAAGTTGTGTGCTAACTTGGAGAAATTCCCCTTTGGCTGACCCAGGTTCAATATTTGGGGTACATAATTAATGAGAAGGGTGTACATGCGGACCCATCCAAGATACAAGTCATTTGGGATTAGCCAGCCCCAACCACTCTAACAGAGCTCCACAGCTTTTTGGGCCTTGCCAACTTCTACCGTGGGTTCATGTTGGGGTTCTCTCATATCACTTGGCCTTTAAGTCAAGTCACCAAGGGTAGAGCAAAAGCAAATATTTTTTGGTATAAAACACAACAACAAGTGTTCTCCTAGTTGAAGAATTTCTTATGTTTTGCACCAGTTCTCCCATTACCAGACTTGCAATAACCATTTGATATTGAGATAGATGCCTCTGACTATGCTATTGGTGTAGTTCTTACTCGGCATGGGCATCCAATGGCTTACCATGGTGAGATACTTTCAGACATATTCTAAAAGTACCTCACTTACAATAAAGAAATGTATTCCATTTTGCAAGCATGCGGTCAATGGAAGCATTACATTCTAGGGAAGGAAACGGTCATCCACACAGACCACTGACCTTTATAGTTCATATAGACACAAGGGAAGTTGTACCATGATCGCCATTAGAAATGGTCCACCTACCTACAACAATTCCATTTGAACATTAAGTATAAGAATGGAAGCACCAATAATGTCGTTGATTGCCTCAACTGACCACAGGTCATGGCATTTATCAATCTGCTCGACTCTTGTGGGCATGAGACATCAGGGTGGTGCATCTTTACAAGAGCGATCCAGAATTTGGTAGACACCCCTGCAAGGGAAGCAAGTTCCAAATTTTCACCTTTACGATGCACTGTTATGCCACCTGGGAAACACCTGTGTTCCTTCAAACGAGCGTGCCAATATGAATTGGGAGGCACACTACAGTCGAGTCACTGGACACTTCAGAGTAGAGAAAATGATATTGCATAAGTATTTTTATTGGCCGAAACTTCGTTAGGATGTCAGGAAGTACATTAGATCTTGCACTATCTACGCCATTTCCAAACCAACCATTAAGAAGCAAGGCATGTATTCCCCTCTACCTACTGTACCTACTCCTTCTACTAAGCACGACAAAGATTATGTTTTCATGGTCGTCAACATATTCTCTAAGATGGCCATCATGGCAGCCCACAAGAAGAGTATCATGGCAGAATCCATTGCTAAGGTCTTCTTTCATCGAGTGTGGGTACACTTTTGGATTCCACAGTCCATTGTCTCAGATCAGGACAAAATATTACTAAGTCAATTTTGGTCAAGTCTCTAGTCAATGCTAGAAACAAAACTTGCTAAGTCCATGGCTTTCCATCCCCAAACTGATGGCCAAAGCATCCACGCACATGGGATAAAAGCCTCCCCTATGTCCAGCAAAGCTACATTAGAGCTTTCCACAACTCAACGGGCCACATCCCCTTTCAAGTAGGGCTAGGATTTCAACCATTATGTCCCATTGATGTGGCCATACCATTTGCAGCTACTCAGGTAGATTCAGCTCATGTCCAGTCCGAAGCCGACAAGGCTAATAGCTTCGTTGAGCGCACTCAATACATCTACTAGCATGTCCATGCTATATTGGATAGAACCAATGCTAAGTATAAGCAGCTCCATGATCAACATTGGGTGTTGCACGAGTTTTAGGTGGGCAACAAAGTTTGGCTACATTTGCAAAAGGAGTGCCTCGTTGGACCCCACCGCAAGCTTCTCCCGCTCCGATATGAGCCATACACCATCACCAAGGTTATAGAGGAGAATGCCTTCGAGCTTAGCATTCCACTGTTCCTTGGTCTGTATCCAATGTTTAATGTAGACCACCTTCGGCTATACTTTCAACCATTGTTGGACACATCCGACGTTGCAGAACAGCTCACACAAACAGAGCTAAACCCAAACTGCATGGAACATGCCACCACTGATTGAATCATGGACACACAGATCAAGAACACTCGCTAGCAGAATATCCAACTATATTGGGTTGTCAAAGCTAGCCAACTCCTTCACCAAGGCAAGTCGCTTACCAAGGACCATGTTTAGCAGAAGTTTCTCCATCTCATGGAGGCACTCAACGCAATGGGGAACATTGCTTCCTAAAGGGGGAGGAATGATCCAGGTCGATATTGATCGCCACCCGCCTATTCCACTTGGACCCCTAACACTGTCTCTTTCAGTTTTTCGGTTTCCTTAATTGTAGCACAGTTTACTATTTTTGGAAGTTTTTGGAGTCCTAAACTTCTCGAGCCATTTTGAGGCCCTAAACAATGTTTTTAAGGGAAACGGAGAGACCATAATCATCTTAAATTGAATTGTCGGTTCAAATTCAGCCTTCTCTTCGAGCTCTTCGAAACGAGGTATTATGATAGAAGAACAGAGATTGTATGCCAAAGTTATGACCCTGGGAAGTTGATGTACCAATTTACCCAAAAGGGTCCCACAGTTTTGGTGCCTCATCTCCTAGGGTTAGGTTTTTGGATGTTCAGGGTTTTCCATTATTTCTCCATAATAAAGAGGCCTTCGAACCTCATTGTAACACAGTTCAGAGGCATGTAGCCACCACATATCTTCTGAGAGATAAG